>VZSF01006436.1:0-165007 GCA_013398295.1 Chionis minor
CTATCTGTCTATAAAGGGTCTCTTCGACCCTTTATATATTATGTCTGCTTGATGATGGCGATTCACCCAAGTCATCTAGGAGCTTTCAGGAGAAGTGTGTGTATGATACATGCTGTTATTCTGGAAGAATATCCATTTGTAAAAGTTGTGCATAGTGTATTTTTTTTTGCATTACTGGCACATTCATTTTTTAAAAGGTAGAGAGGCAACAGGAGAGGTGCTGTGTGATTCAGAAGATGAAGTATTCGCTACAGAAACTACCTCTCATGCAATTAATAGTGAAACATTTGTTAATATCTGGTGAACACCTGCATATACTATTCCTAAGAATAACATTTAATTCCAGTTTCTCCAGGAGAAACATTACAGAACCATGCCTTTTTCCTATGATGTGGTACATTTGAATAAAAAACAAGAGCCTGGTGTTTGGAAGAGTTCCTAAAGCTTTCCCAATTCATCATTTGTCCTTCTTGAATGCCTCTGAGTTCGTTCTCCAATATGTCATTGTGTTGCAATGCTTTTCTGCAGCTGTCATGTGTGTGTCCATCCATCCCTGGCCGCCTTCACTCAGGGTTTAAGTGACATATTTCTGCTAAGGCCCCTTGCAGGGTTTCAGATGGTCATTTACACTTGTGCCAAGGGGAGGCACAGGGTAGGTATTCACATCACCTGCCATTAACATGCAGGAGTGCATTGTCCTCAGAATATCCTTCCCTGATGGAGGAGGAGGGGAGGCTATATTCCAGAGACCAGCCCAGAGGCCAACCTGGCCACGGGTGCATGGGATGGCATGTCCTGATTAGATGCACCCACTGCCCTCACGGGGGGTCTGTTCACAGCAGACTGTTGCTACCGTCTGGTTTGAGTTGTCTCTTTGTAGAAAGCTGGGAGACAGAAATCTCAAAGTTTGGTGAGCACCTGGACTAGGACATGTCTGGTGTGTGCCTCCAGATGAAGAGCTTGGAAGTGTGCCCAGGTACAGTAATATAGATGCAACTGTAGACTATCTAAGTTAAGCTCCTCTTCTGAACCACCATCTGGAGGAAAGACTCTCCTTCTGCACTGCAAATTAAGCCTAAAAGCTGGAGACAAACAATAACAGCCCACTATAACCTAGCCATCAGGAGAAGTAGGGCATTTTGACTTGCTGGAGTTTTGGACACACTTTCCATCGGTGTCGTGCTGGGATAATAATCAACGTCTGGGATGCCCTTCCAGCCTATGACTCAGCTGTGCTCAATCCTCCTACTCTAAAAATTGGATGAACAGTCAAAATGTGGACTGAAAATCAAAGATGATGCAGGATGGTGTCTGTCTCACAAGCATTAATTTTCATATGCTTTCTGAATATTTCAAAGTGTTTTGGCATGTATTATCCTGAAATGTTTGTTTCAGCTCTGGCAGTTAATGAAAACTCATCAAAATGCAGTAATATATTGACACTTAGATGCATGCTAACTGTATTAGGAGTTCTTCTCTATTCATTTTCATGAACATAAAAGCTGAGGAGTTGAGCCTTGGTTTCTGATTTACGTACTGCCTGTTCATAGCACAAGGATTTCTGTAGAGGATGAACTGCAGCAAATTAATCCCAAGCAGACTGCCAGTGAAGCTACTGGAGTGACCCCAGACACGAGTTTGTCCCCCCATATCTGCTTTGACTATTTACACAGTATTTGGCTGAAAAAGCCCTTGGCTTGAGTGTGTCTACAGTTCAGTTTATTTTTACTGACTGGGATCCTGCAGGACTCCTAAGGATTGCAGGCACCAGACAGCTGTGTTTAGCCTTGTCTGTTACAGTAACGTCAAGGAAACCTATCATAACTGGCAAGCCTTCTAAAAACACGAATGCTCATGGATTACAAAAGGAGAAAACAGTCAGATTAAAATAAACTGTTACCAGACAAAAAGACACCCACCCTTTTCCCCTATAACTTCTTAAAAAACAGGGAATTTGCTTTGATCAGACTTTAAGGTGAGAGCAGATCTCCTGGAAGTTATCTTCAAGCTAACAAAATAATGATAAGCAAGAAAGGAAATGGAGCCAAGATACAGCATGTTTGTTAAAAGACAAAAATCTGGCCATTGTGACAATCTCTTCCAAGATCTCCTAGAGAGGACGTTACAGAAAGAGCCTGGCTGAGGCCTAAACAGGATTTCCATTCTTGCACAGCTGGTCTGTTTGTGTGGCTTTGAGATTACATGGAAATATTCTCTGGAGAAGACACAGAGACTTGAAAATTCAGCCACCTCTAGCTGGTGTTCCCCTTGCTGGGACAGGACTAAAGTATAGAGTGCAAGTGGAAAAAAAAAAAAAAAAACCTAACAAAAAACCCCAAACCAAAAAAACCCAAACCAAGCCACCCAACAAAAAAAACCACCCAAACCCCTCCCTCCCTGTTTGTCTCTATTGAGGAGCTGAGCCACTGAGAGTTTTCAAAGACAACACATGCTCATGCCCAGACTTCTTGAGACACCAGAAGAATGAGCTTCCCAACGGAGCACTTCACACTACGGAAAAAAGGCTACAAAACCCAAAAAGTTGTGGAGAATTGGGCCCACCCGGTCAGCGCTACACTAGTGCAAATTGCTTTACCGGGTCGAGCTGGATGATCTGTTCGTCTGGAGCCAGGCTGCTGTAAACTCATCTTCACCATCCAGTCGACAGAGGGTTTGTGTTAAGCAGCTGGAAGACCCCGGGGAAAATGAACCTTTAATTTTCATGGAGCAGTTCCAGGTTTAAAATGGAGTGAGCGAGATGAGAATTTGCAGCAAAAGAGCGTGGCTCCATCAGCCTACAGCCAACGGCAGAGATGGAAAGTCTCCCTGCCACATGAGGAGCAGCCAGGTCTGTCACCAGAGGGGGAGTCACCTCCGAGAGTAACCGCATCCCTAAAAAGGTGCCTAGGAGAGATGGGATGAATCACCCTTGTGGAGTCCCTCCCTATTTCTGTTGACTGCAAAAGAAGCACAAGCAGCGTTTTTGACTGTTTGCTCAAATTTTATACCCTTAAAATCTGTGCCTGGTGGAGTAACTCAAGGAAAATGGCTTATTGCCCCTGCAGGTGCCAAGGCCGTGGTGCAGATAAGCAGAGGACCCCACTGTGTTATCGGTCAGGGCTCCTCCGCCCAGCTATATTTAGAGTGAAGAAGCCCAACAGCACAAACAGGATTTGCGCGTGCGGTTATCTTGTTTGTCTGGATTTTGAGTAGCAGCAAATTGCTTGACAGGACATTCAGAGGAAGGTGAAAACAAACAGCCTTCCATCTGGAGTTTCTCTGATAGTACAGATTTTTTAACCTGAGAACCCAGTGTAACCTAAAGTCACAAGGAGAAAAGGTCAGAAGTGGTCATGGCTCTGAAAGAAATCAGACGCTTGTAAGCTGCTCAGCAGCAACCACTTCTGCTTAGCACATGATTTCCACAGAGCAGTTTTGTCCTAGCTGCATTAGATATAATGCTTAGATAAGACCTACAAAACGTAGACAGTAAAAGGACTTCCTATTTGAACTTGTGGTGCATATACTAAGGATAATTCAGGTCTTATATGGTGTATTCAGGATAAGGGAGTGGGTAAATGTCAGTAAAAAGGAGTGTGCCTTGTACAACAGCTCAGAACATTTTGATTTTATGTGCTGCTGGCCAGTGGTTAACCACACTGTCCTGAAACTATCTAAGAGAGTGGGAGACATCCCTCCAGGTAGTTTCCCGTGTGTCCTGAGCCCCAAGATCCCTTTGAATGCTGTTGGTATTCAGGAGATGACTTGGCCTTTTCAAAGTTTGCTGTTTATTTGCTCTGATGCCTTTCTGTAATTGTGAATTAATATACTGACTATTAGTCACTCCCACTCCTGTTTAAAATTTCCTCAAATTCCACACAGTGTCTTACAGCTCTTGGATCTTGGGATAAAGTAAAGAAGGACATTTTAATGATGCCATTTATGTGCTCTTTGAATGTTACGTCAATCTTTGGCTTTGCTTCCCCTGCCTTGGCAACAGGACTGTTTTGCTTCATTCCTAATTTCTCCCAAGCCCTCACTGAGCACTGAGTCTGTGCTGTTAAGGAAGGCAGGAGAGGGAAGTGACTGAGAACTGTCACAAGCATGTCACAACTACATTGCCACTTCAGAACAGGAGCAGGAGTGAAAAGGCAGCACATGCACTGGGGGAAGGAGTGAAATGAGGCCCTTCATCCAGCCAAGCACCTCAACTAAGTTAGGAAACCAGGACAGTCCTCACTTTTCTTCACAATCCAACAGCCCGCACAGACATCTTGCAATTCTTCCCACAGTTTTCCAGTTGTATGTTGCTCCTCATGTTGCTGCTTCCTTGCCTCTCACACCTGCCTCCATCCCATCCCATCCCATCCCATCCCATCCCATCCCATCCCATCCCATCCCTGCCAGCTGGCCCCAGGCAACTCAAATGACAGGCTCGTTGAGGATAGCCTCTCCCCATCCAGGTGCAAAGCGGCTGCTGTTCCCTCACCTTTCCTAGCCAGCCATCACGCCCACATCCAACTGCCACTAAGCAAAGCAGCACGAAGCCAGGGGATTTGCATACATCTGTGCGAGCTTTCTGTGAGGTCTGAGTGCCTGAGTTTCACTTTGGGTTTCAGTCATATGTGGAGCCAGACAGTGGTGGATATCAGCAAGCGTGTGCAAGTGATGTGTTTAGACACTTCAGCTTGCCAGGGTAGGTATTTTGCTGTTCGATAATTCACCAGCTACTTATATAGGTATTCAAAGGTTCCCTTCAGTGGTACCATAATTATTGTCAAGACTTTGCTGCTTTTGGCACTGATACCTGTGAGGGATTCTCTGGGATTGTTTAGTCTATGGAAGAAATGACCAAGGTGGTCGTGAAGGTGGTGGTGGTAGGGATATGGTACCAGTTTTCAAATAGAAAAAATGCCTCTAGCTAGGAGAATGACAAAATGGAAGGGGCTTAAATCATCAAAAGAGAGATTTGGCTTAGGTACTACAGAAAGCTTTCTCATGCTGAAGATGATAGTGCAGCCGCGGAACAGTTTATCAAGGAAAACTGTGTAGCCTCCACCATGGTGCCAGAACAGGAGATGGCAGAGGTCCAGCATGGATTAGATCAGTATTTGACTCTGTTGATGGACTGTGGAACAGGCAGATGGAGCAAGTGACCTCTCAAGGTCTCTTCTAGCCCTGTTTTCTCAGGCTCATTTAAAATAAGTAGTACCAAGAAGCTACTACCAAGAAGTCAGTGCAGTTTTGGAGGCTATATTAAGATAGGCAAGAAGAGGCCCCTACCCAGGAGAACCTAGAGTCAGCAGAGACGAGACAAAATGTGCCTCAGGGGAGAGGGAGGCAGAGAGAGGGAAACCATATTTCCTAAACCTGACCAGTGGTAAGGCGGTGGGGAGGAATCTGTCCTTCTGGAGCCAACATCTAGTGGCCAGAGACTGGCCAGAAACATTAAGTTTCTGCATTGCCAGTGTGTCTGAATTTTGGTGAGTTTTATATTGCTTTCAAATACTTTGAATATTTTGCAGACCCTATCAGAAGGCTACAGAACTTCCCATTCTGCCTTTCAGAGGCCAAGGTAGTGCCCTGGAGTACTTCAAATCCCTTACTGAACCCATAACACACAAGGTTTTGCTCACAGAGCTCCTATGTCAGATTTCCAGGTGATGCTTTTCTGCAGAGGAGCCCAAGAGCTGAGGCAGACATCAATCTGATTTGATGAAACCATGAGGTTCTCTCTCCATCCTTCTTCCCTTTTCACCATGGAAGAGCACTTGGCTGGTCATCTGTGAGCCGAAATCCCAAACCATGTAGGACAGTGATTTCTCTGTGAAGTGGCTGCTGACGAACCAGGCTGCAGCAGCAGCTACAAAATGACTAAGGCTGCTTTTTCAGCTTCATGCGCTAGGCTGGGAGCATTTAATAAATTAGGGGGAATAATATTTACAGTAATAATTTGATCTTGATTGCTTGGTGCTTTAAGTCACAGTAGCCACCTGAGGGACTTCCACAGGCTCAGCTGGAGCTGTCGCATTTGACACTGGAGTTTGCAGCACGAAAAGCCAACACACACGCACAGGCACGTGCGCGGAGGCAAGCACGCCTGCCCCTGGTCATTCCCTGTCAGCAGGAGCGGCAGCTCCCCGGATGATGTTATCTCCTGGGAAGATGGAGAGTGCGCTGGTAGGAAGTGTGAAGCAGGGAACCTGCTCCCGGGGTTCTTATTTCCCTATTCACAAGACAAGCAGAGTCCAGCCCCGTGATTACTGGAGGGGAGTTGGAGGTAAAGCCGTGCTTCTGGCCGTGCTGGAGACGCTCAGCAGTGCGGGCAGCAGGGCAGTGGGAAGCTGCGGCACGCTCCATGCCGGCAGCTGCTCTGCCAGGGTGGTGGCAGGTAGCACGGCACGGCTGAGACGGCACTCCGAGCCCCCGCAGCCTGTCAGGTGGATGGGCTCTGCCAGATTGCCTGCGAGCCAGCAAACGACTCGAGCGGAGTCGATGACGTCTCCAGGCAGCTCAGCTCCCGCGGGCGTTGTTTTTATTTCCAACTTCAGGAGAGCAATGCTGAGGCTCTGCAGAGAGAGGGGAGAGAGGGCGGCTCGCCTTTGTTCGCTTCGATTTCTCGTGGAGACACCAGAACAGCCTTTCACAGCACTGGCTTAATTGTATTCTGCGTGAAAAAAAAGCAAAAGATGCCTAATTAAGGAGTCATGTTGATAGATTTTTACCCTTTTTTTCTTTCTAGGAATTAACCTGACTCACCATGCTTGCTGTACGCTCACGCGTTCCTTACCAGCACGTTTCTGTTTGCCCATTGCAGAGCACAGCACTACATGCTTTTCTGGGTCTGAAACCACAGCACCGAGCTGGTCCTCCGTGACTTCCTGGTAGCTCCACCAGCTATCCCAGAGCTTCCTCCTCACAGCACCACACTCACTGCTAGGACCCCACTGCTCTCAGTCCAGCAGCTCTACATTTATGCAGAGAAGCCAAGGAGGGCTGGAATAAACTCTTTTTGGCAACAATTGATATTTCCACTTTAGTGGCCAGTGGTGGCATTCTCTGGGGGATCTCACAGTCTGGAGGAGGGCACGGTAACCTCCAGTCCAGCTGTTGCCATTTGGTATTTATTAGTGGCAATGAATAACAGGGAGAACTAAGTCCATCCTCTCCCCTGGGGGCCGTTGGTGTTATTTAAAACAGCAGAACAGCCAAACCGAAAGCAGGAGCAGACTCTTAGGGGTATCATCCCTCTCAAAACCAGCACAACAGTAATCCTGAAGCCTTGCAAATAACCTTCAGTGTCATACATCAGCCTGTTTCAATGAACAGCCATCTTGCCAGAATGCCCCAAAGAGTAATAAACTCTGGTTGCTTCCAGCAGTAAAAGTATTTGATGAAAGTGCCCTCTACACTAAGGGAAGCTTGCAGATACAGTATCTTCAGGCTAGAAATTAATCTAATTGGGAAGCCTTTGATCCACGTCAAGGTAGTGGACAAATTGGCTTCTGAGAAGACAATGGGCTGTGTCCCAGAAGCTCCCACAAGTACCTTGTGCAGTGGACTGAAACAAATCATCCCGTGAGCCCATGTGGACTGGAAATGGGAGCTGGTATTGGTATAATAAAAACTGCATGGTATGTGTAAACTTCCCACCTCTGCTGCTCTGCTAGCCAAGGTTTTCATGTCATTTGAGAACAAGGGAAGGCCCTATCAAATACAGTTTGGTGATGTGAGTACAGTGGCTCTGGCAGAACACCACTGATAATTTCTAGGAAACACACAAGACTTGACCTGAAATCTCTTACGGAAGAAGAGGAACAATGTCTGACTTCTCCCTAGCTAGTGAATACGAATGCTGCATATGACCCAGAGACTGTTGGATGTGGTCAGCCATGGCTACTGAGTGCTTTGGGTGGTTCCCACCTGAATCATAGAATGGTTTAGGTTGGAAGGGACCTTGCAAATCCTCGAGTTCCAACCCCCCTGCCATAGGCAGGGACACCTCCCACTAGACCAGGTTGCCCAAGGCCACATCCAGCCTCGCCTTGAACACCTCCAGGGATGGGGCCTCAACAACCTCTCTGGGCAACCTGTTCCAGTGCCTTACCACCCTCACAGCAAAAAATTTCTTCCTAATGTTTAATCTAAACCTGCCCTCTTCCAGTTTAAAGCCATTCCCCCTCGTCCTATCACTACATGCCCTAGTAAAAAGTCCTTCCCCTGCTCTCCTGTGGGCCCCCTTTAGGTACTGGAAGGCCGCAATAAGATCTCCCCAGAGCCTTCTCTTCTGTTGAGTGAGACACGTGCAACAGCCTGTGGGGTGAAGCTGTGCCC
Source organism: Chionis minor (assembly GCA_013398295.1). NCBI lineage: Eukaryota > Metazoa > Chordata > Aves > Charadriiformes > Chionidae > Chionis > Chionis minor. The sequence continues at coordinate 8,335 of VZSF01006436.1, forward strand.
CGGTGCAGCGCTCAACAAACAGGCGATCAGCGTGTAACTGCTTCAGACATGACCTGCGTGGTGGCAGGCCTGCGCAGGGCAGCAGGATACCCGCTGGTAACCAGCGATGGATGACTGCCCATGTGCAGCACCATCTGGCATAGCTGGAGCTGGCCCTAGCCATTTGTTACTCTGAAGGAAACCTCAGGAAAATGTGGAGCCCTCTGTGTTTCACTGATCCATCAGGACAGATGAATCGACAACCTGAAGGCATCTTGGCTATAGGTACAACAAAACGGCCTCTGGGTCAACGGCTTGACTGCTAAGGCCATTAGCCTTCAGAAAAGTGGGGTTTATTTAAAGTGACTGAGGTAACAAAGTGTTTTATTACCTTTGTTGCTACCTTGCTACGTGAATCTGAGAAGTCATCTCAGCTCTAGCTTCACCAATTTCCAGATCCAGGAATTTGTGATAATTATGGTACAACGATATGAAAATTGAAGTCATTGAGATATGATCCAATTTCAGGCCTCCATGTAGGGCACAATCCACATTATTTAAGCCTAATTGAAGAGATTTACTTGGCTACAGATGAAAAGGAAATGATAAGATGATAGTATTGACGCAGATACTTCAAGAAGTAGTAAGGGGTAGGAATAATTTAAGCCGGCATTCACCACAGAGAAATATCTGTTAAATCTCAAACTAAGTATTTGCTCAGCCAGTTGCTGCAGTGGTAACATCTTCTTGAGGGGTGTTAATAGAAGTTATTAAAATATAAAGTAAATATTTACAAACGACATTTTCATAAACAGGCACAATGGGTGCACATGCGAAAACTTGCTTGGGTGAAAACAAAGAGTAGTTGCAGATGCAGAGCAGCTGCTGGTACACGTGAGTAGCTGCTGGAATTTACCTTGAACACAAAAATGTTCATTTGCATGGTTAAATGTTGGCTTCAAGCAAGCACCTGGATTTGATGCAATTAATGGATCTGGTGGGTGCTATTCCAGTCACCCAGACACTCATGAGACAGACCTACAAAGCAAGTGAAAAGGGTTAGTAAAGGATTTTCTTCTGAGTGAGTTTTATGGTTTTATTTGTCATCTTATTTTAGAGCTTTTCTGGCTCATTTGGCCATGTCTCCAGCTCTTTAGTAAACTCATAGAATTTTGGAATTCTTCTCTTTTGGGGGAATTACAACTTGAAAACCTATAGTAATCATCTATGCAGAGGAACTAGGGTTTCAGGAGTGCATGGTTCAGGGTCTAATGAGGATGGAGGGGGTCAGCAACCACCATGTCATTACTTCTTTGGGAAATATTGGGATTAAAGCAAGGCAGGACAGTTCCTTCTTCCACTTCCGTGCTGGCAGGAGACCCGACCGGCTGCCTGTATGTCTCAGAGTGGGAAGCCAGTGTCTGACCAGGGACCATGTTTCATCCTGGCTCTTCAGGGTGCTGGGTTATGCCATTCTGTTAGAGGCTTCATCTTAAAAGTGCAAGAACTAAAATAGTGATACTAACTTCCTGCCTTGTAATACTGGTTTCCGCGCACTTCACACAGACTCTCCAGAGAGTTGCAATTAATGGTTGTAAAGCAACAAAATGAAATTCTGAAAAATAAACTCTTTTCCTCAGGTCTAACTTGCCTGGCAGAGATTTTGGTTATTATGTTCTGGAGAGGTGATTGCCAACCACTGAAACAAGTTACCACACATCTCTCCCCTCTCCACACCCCTCTCCTCTGCAGGCACAATCACAGTGGCTTGATGCTGAGGCTCTAAGGAGCTTGATGATGAAGATTATTTGGGCTGCACAATGGCTGCCATTTCACTAGTGCACTCGGGCAGTGCATACAGAGCTCTCTTCAGAAAATGTCACTGGAAGCCTGGAAACATCAGTCTGAACCAGGAAAAGTCTGTGATGTTCAAGAGATCTGAGAAAATCTATCCTCACAGTCTCTCCTTTATTTCTGGACATGACAAATTTTTAGAGACACACAATAGAAAGTGCTGATGAATCACCCTCTGCTTTTGCTGTTGTCCCAAACATGGAGATAGTCTGCAATAAACAAAGGTTTCCTTTTGGTGGTTTACAGTGATGACTGTATGTTTATTCCTCAGCAACACCCGTGGAAGGAAAAAATTCCATGTCCTGGAAATGGGAGGTTCCTGTATGGGTAATACTTGAAGGTGTTTCTCATTCTCACATCAAACACAAAAATCCCACTTCAACTGCACTTCTCAAGTCTGGAGAAATCTCAGCTGTTGAAGGCAGTGCAAAATTCAAGTCTCCCAAAACCCTGCTCCCTTTTAGAAATGAGTGTGGGACTCAAATGCTGCCCAGCTGTAGCTAATATTAGTGGAAAGAAGCTGAATTCTCTATTCCAGGCATGGAGCTCACAGCAGACCTGGCCAGCAAATACACAAGACTTTCTGGGGGAAGAACTTGGTGCTTCCTAGTACTCAGAGGCTCTGGAAGCTGTTATTTGATTTCAGCTTCCAAAAAGTATTTTGTAGCCCTGGATTCCCCCTTGCACCATCTGTAAACCTTACTTCAAGTTGGTCTTTCAGGGGATGACATTCTGCAACTGCATGCACGTGGCTGGAAAGCTCTTCAGTGGTCACTTCAACTGCAGAGCCCATTGCCATGGGTGACCTGCGCTGGGGTGAACTGTTGCACGTGCATGTTAGATACAGAATAAATTGCTACAGCTGCATAATCACTGTCTGAGGCAGTCATGCTCATATCACCTGTATGCTCATATAGCACAAGTGGTAGAGGAATGGCCACATCTCCTTTTGGATTGAACAGGTGGTATCTACACAGCACAGTGCCAGGAGCACACCATCAACTCAAGGTATGTCTTGGTTTGTCTCCACCGCCTACTCTGAGCAGATCCACCCTTGGCAGATGATGAACACAATGTTTGAGGAGACCAGCGTCCCACGACGACCCTGAGAAGTAAGTAGAAATTGTCCCATCTCTCTGTCTTGTTCCCTTGCCACTATGAATGTGTCCTGAGCCTGTTGTGCTCTAGGAGTTGTGCACTAGGACCTGCCTGGTCCATTCATGGTGAAGACAGAGACTGTCAGGCTCCACTTTGTGTAAGAAGAACAGACTTCAGCACAGAGACAAATATAACCTGGAGATGTTGTCACATCTGTGCAGCTGCCTTTGAGCTTCAGCTTCTGTCCTGAATCTGCATGTAGATGGTCCTTAGCATTTCATAGGCTCTTGTGATGGTGGGATAATTCAGGCTGGAGGTCCAGAGCAGGCCAGCAGGCATTGTTCCCCAGCTTCACGGCTCTTTGCTGAATCACCTCTAGCATCTGTTTCAAGGCTAGATAGCCTTTTAACCCTTCCCAGTCATGTTTGTGATGCACATGTGTGTTGGAAGACCCTGGAGCCTCTAGAGCAGTGATGGAGGATGATGAGGGGGTGAAGGAGCTCCTTGTGGCATTCATGTCTTCTCTGTAGCATCCACATCACAGTGTGGACACTCTACTAGCCCATGTCCAATTCACCCTACAGTGTAATTTTTAGTTCACTTTAGAAGGTAAGTCGTGTGCAAGGTAACATGCATAGGGACTGGAAGCCCAATAGTTAGCAGGGGACCTCTTTAATTTGACAATATAGAAACATCATGTTAACATCAGTAATTTTTTATGCTTTTGAAGCCTAAAACAATACAAAACAAAAAACCTGCCCAATTTTAAAAAACAGAGGCCTGATTTTAATGGTGACCCTGAGCACTTCCAATATGAAGTTGGGCTTTCTGCAAGTCTCATGAACCGCAAATCACTGTATTCTGAGACATCTTTTTGCAATAAGGGAAAATGATAACAGAGAGAAGATGCTAAGAAATATGTTGCAGTTAGGGGTTGCTTAAGATGCTCTTAAAACTTCTTTCTGAGGATCTTAAGGCTAAATGTATCTTTTCCTCTGGAAGTGTCTCCCTCTGCAGAATGATAAGCTTGGAAGTGAAACCCTTGATGCTACTTGTTTAAGAACTAGGAACTGCTAGTTAGAAAACAAAATTACCTCCACCATCCAAGGATTTTCAGGTGAGAAGTTTGTACTTCCCATCTAAAAAGAGATCAGTCGGTCAGAACCGCGAGTTTCCCTGGAAAAAGGGAACATTTTGTAAGCAAAACCAATCATGATGCTTAGCGTGGTGTTGGAGGAATCTCTTAAAATCACAAATACAAGCAAATACTATTCAGTGAACCCAGCAGCAAACTAAGTCCCTATTTATTCCTCAAAACCATGTTGCCATTGCTGGAGTTTTGGGTTCCTGGCAGCATCACCTGAATCCGTATGCACAGAGCCCATCACAGTAAACACGCTCAGGTCTGCCAAGTCTACCAGCTTTCCCAACAAAGCACCGGTTTTGATCCCGTCTGTGAGGACATTGGACCAACTTAGTGCTTTTCCAAGGGCACCTCCAGTTTTCATGTGGGTATTTCACAAAAGCAATGTGCTTTTTATATGTGAAGTGAAAATGCAAAAGAAAAACTGTAATTTTCTGTTCTTGTTTGCACTTCAAGGTGTTTGAAGATAAGCCCAAAATGGGTGCTTTTAATTTTTTTTTTTTTTTTTTTTTTGGAAAGGGAATATTTACTTTGCTGTATATTATACATTCCAAAAATAATCTGTTTTTTCAGTGGGGATATTAAGAGCGGGGGAGATGCTTTTCCACCTATAGGGCTAAAGGTTGTGTTTGAATACTTGTTTCATTTAGCGTTAACGTAAGTTTTCTCAGTCGGGGAACTCTGCATTACCTTGCCAACTGCTAGCCTGGCTGCTGCCCTTCACAGCCTCTGCCTATAGACCTTTTTTTACCAGGTGCCCCTTAGATGTTTGGCCCAAATCAGTGCGAGCAGTCCTTTTCTCCAGTCCTCTTGCCTCGGCACCATCCACGAAAAAAGTGGTTTGTCTCTCGCCTTTCTATTTCTGCCTGTGCTATTGAAGACGCAACACTGGTGTATTTTCCTTTGCACACCACTGCCCTTGCCTTGTCTAAGGGCAGAGATTTTCCTCTGCACAGCTCTAGCAAGGGGACCGTCAGTCATTCTACATGTTTAAAAAGTGATGGCTTAACACTCTAGTGTGAGGACTAGAAACTGGGAGAGGCACCCCAAAAAAGTCGGGGAGTTGGTTAGAAGCTACTGTTGCGCTCAGGGGGCAGAACCGAAGTTCATCAGCATGTATGACCTTCCTTAAAGCCAGAGAATTTAGAGCTGTGGTGGAGTTCCATCTCTTTGATAAGCATGGCTTTCTGTTTTCTTCATCTCTCTTTTTACTCAGTAGGTCTCAATCCGTTTTCTCTCCACTTTCTCTCAAAAGAAATACAGACTTGCTTGCTCTGCTCAATTATCTTCAATGCTCATCATGCTCAAGGTTCCTATTTTGCTCCAGTCAAGAGGCAAACAGTTTGGGAAATGTCTTAGAAGCAGCACTAGACTTTAACAGGTTGCTCCCTGGGAATGTGTACAAAAAAGTTTTGAAGGGCGAAAACTAGTAGTAGTAGAAAAAGATGAAAAATAATAAGAAGGAAAAGCTCAGAGTCCCACCAATTGTTTTTAAAATGCTTAAAACAAGGGGGCCTTCTGGGGCACAAGGGAGCCAAGAGTTGAAAACAGATTGACATTTCGGCGTTTCTTTTTTGACATTGCTAGGGTTGATTAAGTGATAATTAGGCTAGAGAGTGTGCCAAGAGTCACTGCTTCATCCTACTCCTTTACTCCCTCAGGACTTGTCACCACTGAATAAAGGGAAGGAATGATATTAGAAATGCCTGCAGTTTTGAGACTGTGAAAATTAAGAAGCTTGTGCTTTTTAATGCTTTATGGCTGATTGGAGGCAAATCAAATTTCCAGACTGATTTTTTTTTTTTCCCCCAGAAATGAAAGGAGATTGGATTACATGCTCATTACTAGTAGGATCTAGAGTCCACAGAGCCGGTGCATGGACCTTACTTCTGTCTGCATTTCTGTAGACTTAATAGTGGAGGTACAAAGATGTTCTCCACACACAGAGTGCAAAACAAAGACAAAAGTCAGTGTATAATACTAGCTCTCCCAGAGAACGGATAGTGAATAATACAATATTAACAATCATACAAAGTACTTTTCAATGTATCTTCTGCTGCACAGCTAGGATTTCCAGTCTGAGGGGGAAGGGGCCATATTTTAACATCTTTATTCTGATTCAAAAAAACAAACTATTTTTTTGTAAAAATCTCACCAAAAAGAAAATTCCATTAAAGCCTTCACCCGCTGGTTGGAGAAGTATATAGTTGTAGAAAATTATGAATATACACTTAAAAATTCCTTAATCTATTCACTTGATTTCCAAGTGGATTTCATTTTATTTTAACATTTGTTACTTAATTTTAGATTCTTTCATGAGGTTTTTAGCGCGAGTTCTGATTTTGTCACATTTTATGTGCAAAATTAATACTTCTTTAGAAAACAACATATTCTACACTAGTCAAAATATTATCAAATATTCAGAGTGTAAATAATTATGATTGAATAAAAACCCTTCCATTCCAGAAGTTAGTGTCTCCTGTTGATTTGCAAAGAAATAATTTGTTGCATTGCTCTGGGAAAGACGAGGTCTGAGCACAACATCTACAGGGGTTTTAACTTCCTATTTAATTAAAATATGACTTAGGTGCATGAATATGAATTATGTGAGTGTATCTGGTAGCAGCTGTTTCCAATTTCCTAGCATTTGCTTGCTACAATTACCCGTATAGCTTAGATAATGTCATAAGCTCCTAGGCCATTTTTATGCTGGCTTTTTCAGGTATAGTCTATGAAAAAATTAAAATTGATAATTGCTTCATAGCTTCTGTGAGAGAAGTGCATGGGAATGGCAAAGAGAACAGAGTATGAGTGTGGCCTAACTAAAGGCATGATAGAATTTGAGCAAATATTTGACAGAAGTGACTAGGGTACTTATCTGACTATTTATGCCCCATCCCTGGAAACACTCAGGGTCAAGTTTGACAGGGCTCAGAGCAACCCGACCAACTGAAGATGTTCCTGCTCATTGCAAAGGTTCTCACTGGATGACCTTTAAATGTCCTTTTCAACCCAAACCATTTTGTGATTTCTTCTATTAGAAAACATAGTAAATTCACCACTTATTGCATTGATTTTTTTTTTTTTGTTAATATTTATGATTGATTATCAACCCTGTAGCACCTTATAATGTGACACACAAAGATTAAGCTCATTTCCTATCTCCCTTCTGAAATGACCATAGTGTAATATAAAAACCTTCCCCCTGTCCTGGATTGCACGTGCAGTCATCCTCAGGAGGAAACAGAGTTAATATAAATTGACTGAAGCCAATGGTATGAGGTTCAACAAGGCCAAGTGCTGTGTCCTGCACATGGGTCACAACAACCCCATGCAGTGCTACGGGTTTGGGGAAAAGTGGCTGGAAAGCTGCCCAGCAGAAAAGGACCTGAGGGTGTTGGTCAACAGCTGGCTGAATATGAGCCAGCCCAGGCGGCCAAGAAAGCCAACAGCATCCTGGCCTGTATCAGGAATAGTGTGGCCAGCAGGATGAGGGAAGTGATTATCCCCTTGCTGGGGATAGTGTGGGGATTGCTGGTGCTGGCAAGGCCCCACCTTGAATACTATGTTCAGTTTTAGGTCCCTCAGTACAAGAAAGACATTGAGGTGCTGGAGCGTGTCCAGAGAAAGGCAACAAAGCTGGTGAGGGGTCTAGAGCACAAGTTTTATGAAGAGCGGCTGAGGGAACTGGGGTTGTTTAGCCTGAGGAAATGGAGGCTGAGGGGGCATCTTATCACTCTTCACAACTACCTGAAAGGAGGTTATAGAGAGGTGGAGGTCAATCTCTTCTCCCAAGTAACAAGCGATAGGACAAGAGGAAATGGCCTCAAGTTGCACCAGGGGAGGTTTAGATTGGATATTGGGAAAAATTTCTTCACCGAAAGGGTCGTCAAGTGTTGAAACACGGAAGTGGTGGAGGTATTTCAAAGATGTGTAGACGTGGTGCTGAGGGACCTGTTTCAGTGGTGGTTTGGGCAGTGTTAGGTTGATGGTTGGAGTCAATGATCTTAAAGGTCTTTTCCAGCCTAGGTGATTCTGTGATTCTGATTCTATGATTCTAAATCGTATATAAAGACTTTGGCCACAAAGATATAGGCTACATTCACATGGTGCAAAGCTCAGAAACACTTTTGTAAGACCAAGCCAAAACTGGCAGAAGCCTGATTCCTCTTCGTCCCTGGCTTCCCATTGGTTTTGAATCATCCATTTTCAATGGCCAACTTCAAGCTGACCTTTGCTTATATGTCACATTGCCCATGAACAGCTGGACTAGGACTCATCTCACCTGATTTGTGATGTCTACAGTACAGGATTTTATCTCCAAGATCACCAGTGAGTCTTCTTATAGTTGATGGAGAAAATCAGGTATGTCTGCAGTGTGCTTTGGCTCATCCTCTCCTGGCTGCATTTACATTCCCCTGCTCTTAATGTGTTTTGTTCCCTGAATAACAAATGTAAAACACAGTGGTGCAGATGCTGCATGTACCTTCCTGCCAGTTGAGAGGAGATGAGTCATATGGCCCCAGCTACAGAGCCTTGGCTGCTACCTCCAACGGTATTATTTGAGGTCTTTTTGTCCAAGAGGATGTCTGTTTGGATCTCTTGTGCATCAGGCAGAGCAACAGCCCACAAGTGCCCTGAGCATACTGCTCGCTGCTGAATGCTGCCCCTCCAAGCTAGCAGAACTTCTGAGAGGTGAAGGGAGACATGGTGCCTTAGGACTCTCCTAAAAGTGCCTCTGGCTACCATATGCACAGCGACTGATGCCACTGCTTTCTTTACTTAAGCATGATAAGGACAAGGCTTGTAGCTCAACAGACCATCAGGAGGCATTTTCATTTAATTCCCCAACTCTTTTCAGTTGTTAATTTCAATGTTAAGCTATTACCATGCTGACATGTGGAAAATATGGCCAAGAGGTACCTTTAGCTATTGTAGCTGCTGGCTCACTCCTGGGAGAGGCAGGACTGCATAATTTATCTCGTGTTCCTCCCGAGTAAGAAGAACATATTTTCAAAATCAAAACTCAAGATAGGTTTGTGGTAACAGTGTTGAGATTCCTGAGATAGTTCTGTGCTAGTGCCCTGGCCGTCTGTCTGATAAACCCCGCTAATGTTGCTCTTGGCACCCTCCAACTGGCTGGCAAGTGGGCATATTCCTCTCAATGGACCGTTTTTCCAGTACCAGAGCTGAACTGGAAAATGAACCTGGGGGCACAATTCAGCGGCCCAGCGCCTGCGGAATGCAAAAGGAATCCAGACATTTAATTCCTTGGTAACTCTCTGGAAAATCCCTGCCTCGCTGCTTTCAGTGGCTTCAGCAAGTAACCCTGAGCAGCCGGCATCGCCAAAGAGCACCAGAACAGCTGGGAGAGTGCACACTCCTGGGGCACTTCTCTTTGCAAATGCTTTATCGCATAGTGGAGACCCTGTTCCAGGGACTTCCTATTTTCCCGGCAAACCTGTGACAAATGCCACTGATCTTAGAACTTAAAAAAACCCAAAAAAACAAAAAAAAAAAAAAAAAAAGAAGGATGTGGTTGAGTAAGTCCTCTGTAAAAAAATCCTGGCCATTTTAGCAGGCATGGCATGTCAGGTTGTGATTCCTCCTGGTTGATATGCCACAAAGATGGCAAAAGGCACACACCTCTGGGAGTATTTATCTCTCTAACCTTGTCAGTGAGACCATTTCTACAATCCCCCAGGGGACCCCCCAGAGGGCAGTTCACCCCATCTTGGCATAGTACCTAGGAGTAGCAGACTGCATCGCTCTCTGCAGGGCCCTGTCTTAGATGCTCACATGGAAGGAGTCAACACCTGACTTTAAATGACCACATTTAGGTGAGATGAACTCCCACCCCCCCCATGTGTATAAACATTTAGTTCACATGGCTGAAGCATATGGACTGTTGTGTTTATAACTTCAGTACTCACCATACACCAAAGAAGGCATGTCTAGTTAAAATATACAGAGTTAAAAAGGAACCTTTTTCCTCATGTCACCACCCCTCTCCAGCGCCATTGCAAACACCGCCCATATCACTGCATACAAGTAGCTCAAGTGGCCCCAAGATGTCCCAGATTTACTCTCACCTCCAGCTACAGAGTATTAAATCAGCAGCTGTGCCTCTGAAGCGGAGGTTAGCCATCGCTCAGCAAGCTCCTGATGGGTTGCTGCTGGCTTCTAAACCAACAATTTCCCTAAAGAAAAAGAAAGTCTTTCAGAACAAGCAACTCCTATGTCAGCTGATGCTCAGCCAGTAAGCAGACAGGCACTAGTGACTTCCAGCAGGGAGAAGGGTCAAACTCAAAAATCCCCTAAATTTCCTGACCTAAATGAGACTAGTCTCATCATGGGAGAGAATGGTATCATGGTTAACATCCCAAAATAGTGACTATTGTCATGTCTAGGACTGGTAATGGGACATATCCATTGAAGCTGTTTGTATTTTTCTTGCATAAATTATGATTTTTAGTGTGTGTGTTGTAAGAAATGCCTCATTTATTGAACAGATTGCAATATGAGATTGGATTATGACTTCACCAGGTGGGAAAGCATTTTACCCTAACAGAGGTTAATGACTTGCTGGCAGTTCAGCCAAGTCATTATCAATGATATCTGTTTGCTACCACGATGGGAGAGGATGGCCCCTGCTGCCAAAAAAGCCATCAGCATCCCTAGAGAGCTGAAGACAGACACTAGCCTTGGGGCAAGACTGTGGAAAATGCTTCCCGAATAAATTAATACCTATAATCCTGGGAGTGAAGAGTAACTTAAAGTTGAAGAGAAGCCCAGGAAGGCTTCCCCCCTCCCCAAGGAACTGATATTTTCTGTCAGGAAAGAGTATTAAAGACACGAAGCTTGGGTAAGAACTAGGTCCTTAGGTGAGGCTTATTGGGCGAGAGTGACAAAAGTCTTCTTCGAGCTGATCTTAAGATAAGAAAATAAGTGCTTGTGCTTTTGTCTTCTTCCCCTATCTCTAGGTCCTTTCAGGGTTTTGTTTGCATTTAGGCTCTGTAAATAAGCACAAGTGTCTGCTATGTGTTAGATCAGTGTTAAGGATGATGAGAATGTGTCTGAGGCACTTGGCAAACAGCAAGCTATTCCCTGTTGCGTGGCTGTTGCAATCTTTAACCTTAATCACCAGTGCCCCAGCTGTGTGCTGAAATTCATTTATGTGGGCATTTAGATGTGAAAAAAGGGTTTCCCCACATAAGTGCAGAGGCTGCGCATTTAGGAATGAGAAGGAGGACAATCTGTTTTGAAGAAAAGCTTTCCAATGACCTGTATTAGCTGGGAAAGTGCATAGCTCTCCAGCAAAACAGTGGGAGAGTGACCGTACCCCGAGGGTTTTAGTAAAAGACACATGTTAGCAAATAACATTACATTTCAAGTAACAAGACTCCCGTGAAGTGAGTATTTATGTAAAAGCGGAAGATCAGCTGATTTCCTTTCTCTATTGAAATTTTACAGACAACACTTCTGCCTGATGCCATGGTTTAGCTCATCGAGCATACGACAACACTTTTAAGGGGGGCATGGTTTCTTAAGTCTGTAAGAATGTCTCTAAATAAAAGTAGTCTCGTTTACAGACATGAGGAGTATATACAGCTCACATGAAATCTGAAAAAATGCAACTGTTCATACCCATATTATGAGTTTGTGCACGCACACAGTCCCAGCCAGCCAAAACTTCAAATAAATCCTAGTTCCTTTCCACCTCTTTGGTCAGGGACACATCAGCACGTGTCAGATGAAATTGTCCCTCATGATGTAACCCATGAAACACAGGTAAGTGGATCTGGCTGGGATGGGGTTAAGTTTCCCCATAGAAGCCCATATAGCACTGTGCTTTGCACTTGTGGCTCAGAGCGTGTGTGTTGGCTGCTGCTGAGCAGTGCCTGCACAGCATCAAGGTTGTCTCTCCAACACCCTACCCAAGGGCCAGTAGGCTGGGGGTGGGCAAGAAGGTGGGAGGAGACACAGCCGGGAGGGCTGTCCCCAGCTGACCAAGGGGATATCCCATATCGTATGACATTGTGCTTAGCAATAAAAGCAAAGAGAAAAGGGGAGAAGGGGGATGATTCATGGTTGAGGCGTTTGTCTTCTGAAGCAACCTCTGTGCATACTGGGGCCCCGCTTCCCAGGAAGTGTCTGGACATCGCCTGCTGATGGGAAGTAGAGCACACGTCTTCATTTTTGCTTTGCTTCAGCACACAAACTTTGCTTGTTTTCATTAGATGTCCTTTGCCTTGACCCGTGAGTTTTTTACGTGTTACTTTCTCACCCTGTCCTGCTGAGGAGCGCAAGTGAGAGAGCAGCGGGGTGGGCACTTTGCAGCCAGCCGAGGTGAGCCTATCATACCAGCTTTGGTACACGCAGCCCTGGATGAATGAATTCGTCATGTTCCCAGATGAGTGACTACAAACAGTCCTTGATCAGAAAGTGTCCTCAAACAAGGACAGAAAGGCACCATCTGTAAAAATTAAAGCAAATACATGGGAGATAGAGAACTTCCATCCTGTGTTCAGTGGAGCAAGACTGTCTATATAGGATTGTATCAAAGTCACACCTGACTGTATTACCCACTGATTTCTTCTCCTTCCAGCAACAGTATGAGTAGACACTCGTGCTAAGAGGGCAGCCAGATGAATGACTTGAGGGGGAACCATCCCCTCCCGCAGACATCTTCTTGTGACCCCATGGGAACTCTTGAGCATCCACCTATGCCCATGTGCATTTGCCCTGACCCAAAATACGAAGAACAGAATGGGATGCATTTTTAGCTCATTGCAACTGAAGCTATGTAAATCTAATACTGTTAGTGCCAGTATTTAGTACAGTGACCTGAAAACCTAGTCAAAATTTGTCATTTTGTTATGGGATCTTCTGGAATATTTTTGCTTTTTATAATGCAGCTTCTTTAACCCAGATGAATTGTTATGTGATCAAGGCACCTGCTCGGAGACAGGAGATGAGAAATTTGCCAACCACGTAGATAGGTGATGTGCAATTAACTGAGTAATTTTAGCATCTTAGTGCTAAAGATTCCTTATTTATTCAGAGATGGTATTTTCCCCTTCCTTTCTCAGAGATCGTTGAGTAGAATGCAGGGAACACCTGCAATTCAGCCTTCGATGATTTCAGCTGCTATAAAACTCAAAGTATTAATGGACTCTTGAAACTTTGGCTCAATGGAATGAATGACTTTTAGAAAAAATAACACCAGGAAGTGCATGTTCCAGGCTCTAAGCTGTACTTACGGTCTATATTAAAGACTCTGTTAAGGTCTTATTGGTGATTTTTCTTTCCACTCAGTGGGATTGACTCCATATGCCTTGAACTCTTTTAGTTATTATCCCAGGCTGAGGGAATTGCTGCTCTTTCCTCTTTGCCATAAATATGTAGCTGGAAGCCTACTTGTGAGGTCTTGTGCTGTCTGGCAGGCCTTCAAAATGGGGAGGGCAAACTGGAGGAGTGTAGTTTCTTCCTTGCTCTTCTTATGTAGCCTTGCCTGTTTGGATTCCCACAGCAGAACCACCGATGGTTACTGAGTTTTTCTCTAGTACAGTCATCTTCACAAACACTGAAAGATGTCAGCTGCCTGCTGGTGTGACTGCAGTGATGAATCTCATCCCCAAAGTGTTGGGTGCTTCCCCAGCTCCCTAGACCTTTCGTGATTCATGGATGCTCATGGAGAGCAAAACCCTAAACACAGCAGCATTTTGGAGAGAAGGTTTCAAATCTACATCTGCAAAAAGCAACTGTCTATTTCTTCGTAAAAGGCAGCAGAAACACCGAGGAAGTTCAGCTCTGATCTCAGTCTTCACATCTCAGGCTCACTGCAGTGCGGTAAGTCGTTTGAATATGTACAGCCTTGGAGTAACGAAGTGGGTGTGAGAGCGTCTGCGGCTCCAGGGCACCTGTTGGTTTCAATGTCAGCACCAGAAAAGGCTTATTAAAAGACATGACGTAGTCCATTTATTTTGGTCAAAACTTTTCAGCTGTGCAATTTGATTTGCCTGTGGGTGACAAGTTATACTGGACAGTTCCTTATTCAGCCTCAGTCTTCTAATGTTGTAGAACACAACCTTATCTTGTTTGTTCCTCAGCCCTCCTCCCAGTTCACCCTCCTGCACCAGCATACAGTTGCTTTATTTTTAGATAATTAACCTTTTCTTTTGCCAGCAGTAGATGAAGTGCAGGGCTTCGTAATTGGTGTGCTGTTGTCTCTGACTTCCCTATACCCCCATGGGGGTTTTCAATCATTGTTAGGGCTGGAGTCTCGGTCTGAATCCACAACACAGAGCTGCCTTATTATTTACCCTGAGTAGGAACACAGCAGAAATCGATGAAATGAATGATTATTATTACCCACAACTGACTGGAATTCAGATGCTGAATGATACACCGAAATGAATTTTTAAAAAGGCAGAGGTGCGCAGCGGCTGCGTAACACCAAGCTGCACTTGAAGGCACAGATCTCGTTAGGAGGTGAACATCTGACTGTAACTGGATCTTCAGTGCCTAGTTAGCAGCAAAATGCAAGAGATCTTATTGACTAAAAAAATGTGTCAGGAGGCGTATTTGTTAAAACAGCACCTAAATAGAAGGCCCGAGCCTTCTGGCAGAGCCAATAATATGAACCATGTCCAAGGGAGGTCCTGTCCTGCAAGCCTAATTTCAACAAGTGGGTCTTAGAAATCAGTTTAAAGCACTTCCCATGTGGATATTGGCTGAATGCAACTTTTATCCTGGGGCATAAGGGCTTTTAAACTTCGGGTCATTCAAAGGTTGGATTTTTATGAGAGTTGTAAGTAGGATGTGATTCATGAATGCGCATCATCAGTTCTTAGCACTCATGAACACTTGGAAAGCCAGCGTGGCCTGAAAGTGCATCTGATTTTTCTAGAAAACAGGGTTCTGCACTATAATTATCTCAGAGTCTGGCATTGCAGGTGTAATGTAGTACAGTGTTGTCATGGTTTCGGCTGGGATAGGGTTGACTTTCTTGCTAGCAGCTGGTGTAGTGCTATGTTTTGAATTTGGGATGAGAATAGCATTGGTAGCACACTAATGTTTCCCATTGTTGCTAAGTAGTCAAGGCCTATTCTGCTCCTCATACCACCCACCACACCAGCAAGGAGGCTGGGGGTACACAAAAAGTTGGGAGGAGACACAGCCAAGACAGCTGACCTCATCTGACCAAAGGGATATTTCATGCCATGTGACATCACATTCAGAACATAAAGCCAGGGGAAGAAGAAGGAAGAAGGGCACATCTGGAGTTACGGCATCTGTCTTCCCAAGTAATCGTTATGTGTGATGGAGCCCTGCTTTCCTGGAGATGGCTGAACACCTGCCTGCCGATGGGAAGCAGTAAATGAATTCCTTGGTTTGCTTCGCTTGCGTAAGCGGCTTTTGCTTTACTTATTAAATGGTCTTTATCTCAGCTCATGTGTTTTTTCTCACTTTTACTCTTCCAATTCTCTCTCCCATCCCAACTGGGGGGAGTGAGCAAGTCGCTGTGTGGTTCTAGTTGCTGGCTGGGGTTAAACCACAACAGATGTGCAGCTACCGTAAGATTTGCTGCTGATTGTGTTCCTTTAATTTGAGTTAAGCTACACTTTGCTTAGAAGTAAATAAACAATATGTGGGGGAGAGAAGGAGGGAAGTCCTTTCCTTTCTTCAGTCATGGCCAGGGGATTTCCTCCAGACAAATGCATGACTTTGCTGCAGTGCTCAGGACCCGTGTAGGCTCACAGGCTCTGCTCACTGGAAAACCAAGGTGAGATTATGTCAGAGCAGTTGGTGATGCCCAAGAGACTTACATGCAGTCTCTGTTTCTGCTGCAAGTGGTCATTCCCCAATGTAGCGAAAGCAAAAGAAGACTGTAGTCATTGGGCTGGCCCCATAAAGCAGCTAAGCTCTCTCACCTTACCCTTAAACTCAAATGCTCTTTACTCTTGCTCTTTGCCATGCATCTGCAGAGCATGAGTTTGCTGGCAGCAGTCACAACCTGGTGAAGGTGCCCGATTAAAAAGCGAGCAGCTAAATGATCTGCTCTCCATCACCTGAGTCTCATCATCTTCATCCCCCTTACCTGTGCCGGTCTCACCTCAGTGAAAATACACGGTGACAGGGAGCAACTGTGCAGACCGGAAGGGGGAGAGAGGCCCTCACCTCAGCCTTGGTCTCCACAGCCCCGTCTGGACTTTTATTGAGCCATCCAGAAGCATGCCTGCCTACACTGAGTAATTGTGTTTTGTTGTGGCTGTTATAAAATACATTGGAAGCATGTGTGGCTAGAAGGGCACATTAAACTCCTGCTTCTCAGCGTGCTTTTTTTTTTGTTTTGCTCTGTTTTGTTTTGATTTAACAGGCCAAAGGAGACATTTCAATGAGGAGCTGTGGCTCTCGTAGTTTTCTGTTTTCTTCAATGGACTGCAGGCGTGTGTATCGGGGGGGAGCAAACTCGGGGCTGCTACAGATTCAAAAGGAGGGTTTTGGTCTGACCAAGTCATCCCAAATGGCAACCCAGGGTAGCATGCCTTCCCTCCAGGATGTTTTCCAGTGGCTTGTGAAAGGGAGTTCATCTCTAGGGGAGCATTTGGCGTCACGGCAACACCTGATGAGAAACAGCAGTCTTTCTCAGCAGCGCTTTGTGGATTTTGTATCTTCCAGAGTCACGTTCCTGTTGCTACTCATGGGACAGGTTTGCTGCATTGTCCAGGGCTTCTGCCTGTCTACCTGACTGGGTTATCTCTTTGTTCTCAGCAGTGGCACTTAGGGCCTGATTCTGTACGAAGCACCTAGGAGGCACCTGAGGTGCTGCAGAATCAGTCCCTGGGTTTATGGACAGGTCCCATTTTGCCATTGTTGAGTTCCTCTTTGTGCAGCCCTGCAATCAAGAGCTGATCAAGGAAAGCAGAGTGATACGTCAGGTTTCGTTATCACCCTGGTTCCTGATAAAAGCTGAGAATCGAGCAGTCCGGTTCTCACAGTTTTCTGCTTTCATGGGCATTTGTGCACAAAGCGGTGTTTAAAATGGTGCTACCCCTCTCCCCTGCAAATAAGAGAAGTCTGTGCCTCCAGCAGAAGGTATAAAGTATTTTGTTTATTCAGGGAAAGATAGCAATCATGAATGTTAGGCTGGGTTTAAAAGCCTTGGACTTTATTAGGGAAATCGACTTCGGTTTAATAGGAAAGAAGGAGAGGGGTGGAGGGGGTGAGAAGGAAATTTCAAACAAAAATGTTCCAAGACCTCTTATTCATGAGTTTAGGTTTTGCCTGTGGAGCTTAAACAACTTTCCATTAACATTCCTTATTGAGTACTGTAAATGGAAAAAGCAAATAAACATTAGTCCATGGCCTGATGTGTTGTCAGTGATGCAGTTCATGATTTTTTTTTTTTGCTCTGTCAGTGAGAGGGAAGGTGCCAGCAGCACTGCTAGTTGCCAGCCTGGTCAGACTCTGCGCTGCATCTCTGTACAGAGCAGGCAAGAGAAAAAGCTTTGTTTCACCTTCATGCTGCCCAGACTGGGGACTGATGTGGGGCGTAAATGCACCCTAAAGTATATTAATCGTTGTCAAAGGCTAGCTTTCTGCCATCACATCCTACACTCCCTTTCCTCAGCTGGTCAGCCTCTGTTTCCAAAGTCAGTAAGGTTCTTTGGAGTCCACCATTCTCATCCGAAGACCTTCACAGCTGTAATGAGCAAGGACATCTCTTTAATTGCCAGTCTGTGTTTTACTGACCTACTTGTTCTTATGCCAGCATTCTCCATAGTAATTCCTTTCTCTCTCTCTCCCTTTCATGTTTGCCCCCTCTTCCTCCTCACTGGCTTGAAATACACGGACATCAGTTATATCGCCTTTCAAGACTTCACACTGAACTAGCTCAACCCTTCCAGACCCTTCTTATGAAAGAATGTCTTACCACCACACCCAGCTCCCCAGCAGGGCTCAGCAGACTCATTTCACTAATAGCTTTACCCACCATTCTTGTAAATACTTGTACTTTTCATCTGTTGGCTGAGTATTTATCCTACCGCTGACATTGCTTTTTCCATTGCTGTGTCTTTCTTTGCCTTGCCTTCCTCTTGCAGTCTGTTCAAAATTGTATGTAGGAAAGACACTTCCATTCTTGCCCTTTCATCTCTTAGTTTAAATTTCTTCTTATCAGAAAAAACAGCTGAAGATGAGTGAAAGAAACATTCTTATGCAGAAATGATCACTTTTAGGAACATCTCAGACTTGTTTCAGTGCACAAGTTGTCTTAAACCACCTGTTCTACAGAATTTCATAAACCCTCCTTTCCCTTTGTCTGCACATACCAGAATTTCACTACAGGGCACTTGAGAGTGTTTGAGCTCTTTTCCTCCCTGAGTGGACTATGACAATCCCAAATCTGCTGGCAAGAAGGATGTTCAGTTTCATGAACTGGCCTAACTTCTTGTTTCATACAAGCTCTACCACAGGATAAAATCTTTGTAACACTTATCGCATGAGTCAGTTTTACCAAACAATATCTGTCTTTGGCTAAATTCAGTGACAAAAGTTGTGGGGGAAGAGGAAGAAAAGGCCACTCACCTTATCCTTGTGCTTTTTCTGTAACAGGCTATCTGGAGGGAACTCTTGCCCCAGCATGGACTGGGGACACCATATCAGGGCTGGCTGGAGACAACGCAGCATCAGCTACATGCTGTAGTATTACTTGGATGCAGAACACAACATCCTACCATGGGGTGAGGCCGAAACACCTGGGTTTTGCGTGAAAGAGCATCATCAAGTCTCAGATGATCTTTCCATATCTCTTCCCAAATGCTAACACACAGCTGCCAGGCAGGCCAGCTCATCTTTCTATAATATCAACTATTCAGTTGAATTTTTATTTTTAACTACTAATGTACTCTAATAATGGGTTCATACAGAACTTTCGCTCTGATAAAACTCTTCCCTCAGATTAAGGACAGGATAGGCAAAGAACAAGGGAATGTCTCTGTTGGTTCTTGATCATAACCCAAGGAAGTGAAAGTACTCAGTGAGTAAAGTATGTGTGCCTTTGCTGGAAATGATTATACGTTGTACTTAAAATACCTGCGCTGCATTGCTTAGCAAAGTTTCTATTTGAATTGTTTCTGTCCAGTGGTGAGTTATAACACCTTCTGAATTCAGGCTTCTTAATTGGAGGTGGTAGTCTTCTCCAGATTCTTGATATAAAAATGTAGGCACATGAATGTAGGTGTTTTCATGAGAACAAGGTGAAAAAGCTCCCTATATATTGAATGGAAAGATGGAGCTTGATTCAGTTGCTTAAGTGTAGGTGTCTGATACTATTTATGTTGCCAGAGGTCAGCTAAGACAGCTGCACTAAACTTACAGATATGACACAAGACCTACAAGAGAGCCACACCTTTCTGGAAAAAGCATCTCAAAAGTAGGTGGTAGCATCTCAGTAACCCTGGATGCCTACACTTCAGTAACAGAATCGGAGCAAAAGAGCAGAGAGCTATTCCGGTCACCTACACGAGGCACCTACACCTGTCCTCCAAATAGCTCTGCAGACTCCACTGACTGTATTAATGAGCAGCAGGAGCCGTTGTACTGGCGACAGCAGGAGCCCTGGCACCCAGGTCCCATGTATGCGTGCGTGTTGAAGGCACTTAAATAACATGTGCCTGGGGCTGAATGTCAGCGTACGTGCTCAGCTTAGGATGGTGGGCTTTGAGGGGGCGGTTCAGAGCATCCATTAACTGGGTAAGGAATCTCTGCTGTTGAAATCAGATGCTTCCAGTGACACGGTATTTCTATGGAGGAGTGAATGAGGAGAGGTGGAAGACAGAGAAGAAAGCAGGAATGGAGCAGTTGTACAGGATCTTGGGTTATTATAAAACGGCTGGTCATGGCAAATATTTGTGGAGTGATGGATTGTGAGTGAGATACATTTCAATTAAAAGGCAGTATAGACAAAGGTAGGCTGGTAAGTAAGATTTTTTTAATTATTATTTCAAAAGAGGAAGATTTGATGAATTGAAGGAACTAATTTACAAAGACAGCTGATATCAGAATTTGAATGTGTGTGTGTGAATTTAACTAACTGCTGAAAATATCTAAAACTTCTATTCCATGAAAGAAGAGACAAAAACAAGTAGAGAAGTACTACAGACTTAACTGGATGAATAACGCAAGGTTAAAGAATCCTAGGAACAAACAGGGAACAGAGAAATAAAAATGGGAAAAGGTAAGCAAGGAAACTCTCTTAAAAGTTAGAGAGCTAAATGCAAGAATTTGCAAGCTCCAGATGAACTACAGGCTCCAAAGTTTGAGACAAAAGGATGCAATATTCACTGGTTATATAAAAAAGGAAGAAGTAAGCAAGCTGAGCATTATGGGGTGACCATTAAAGATCTTATAACTTGGTTTCCAAAACCTGAGTGGATGTGTTCCCTCTGTTTTCAAGAACATGGGGAGAAAGGCAGTGGTTAATGCAAATGAGGTTATCTACACAGAGCTCAGGTTCCTGTGAAACGATGAACAGATAGCCTCCATCACAGGACTTTGAAAGAACTGGCAAATGACCCCAGGCTTGGTAGCAAAGTTTTTCAACAAGATTCTCAGCTTAGAGGTGATATTACAGAAATGGAGAATAGCAAAGGTAATACCTGTGTTTTAGAAATGTGAAAAACGTGACATGGGAAACCATAGGCTTTTTAATCTGATTTCAATCAACCATAGACTTTTAGAATGAAAAAAAAAAAGAATGTGGATAACATGTAAAGGAGAGAAATGCATCATACCAGACTAGACTGACCTTTCCTTGATAGGATAATTCATTTTCTGGACCAAAGAAATTAAGAAAATCATACCTATCTAGGCTTAAGTGGAGCATTTAAGAGGGCTACATGGGCAATTATTAGTTGAGCTGGAGAAGGGGATTACCAGAAGAAATGTTTTAGAGAACTTGCTGAAGATAAGACAAAAATGGGGCTAGTACTATAAGTAAAGGCATTATAAGGGAGGCAGTCTCTCCACTGTGGCTAGTAATTTAAATATTTTCTGCCAATGCAGAGTGGAATCAGAATACATTAGTAAAATGGGATGTGATTCAAGAATACCTAGGTTCTAATAACAAGAGTTTCTGCTGTCAGCTGAGAGATTTTCTGAGGTGAATGGCTGAGAGAAAAGCCAGGTGACTAGAAGCCACTGAAGTGAAGAAGCCTTGAAAAAGTCACACGTGATCTTAAAAATGCCAGTATGTCCAACAAAAATAGGAAAGAAAGTACGCCATTGTAAAAGACATTAGTGACATCTTAGGTGTAACATCTCAATAACCCACAACTACAATTTTTTTTTTAGCTTAGAAGGTGACCAGGATGCTTTATAGCATGTTAGATATGTGTGTGCAAGCAATGGTGGTTTTGCTCACCCTGGTTTTCTTCATATGGCTCAAATTCTCTCCTTCACACACGCATCCCAGTAAGTCATGCCAGCACTGCCTGGTGATAGTCTGTCACCTTTGTCCCGCCTCTGCTTTGTGCATGATTTTATGTCCCAGATACCAACGGCGACTTGGCTGGGTAAATCACAGGTGTGGAGTGACACTTCGTATCTGTAACTGCAGTGAAAGTTATTTTAAAAGTGTCCCTGCCTCTCCTACTCATTGCATTACAGAGGGGGTGGGGGTGGAGATGGAGATTACAGTGCACCTGAGGCACACTAGCAGCAGTGGGCTTGGCTGGTTCCCACTCAGGCTTTTGCCCTTCTCCTTTTCTCTCGCTCACCCAACATACCCTGATATGACAACGCAGAAAAAAAAAAAAAAAAAATCAAATCCACCTTGGCTGGCCTTGCAGACTGTTTGACTTGATGATGTGTCTTCATAAAACCATCCTAAAACCTTTGCTCTCAAATGTCAGTGTGTGAATTTGTGTTAGATGTTCCTGAATAACTTCATAGAAGAAAAAGACAAAGGATGTTTTCAGGTTTTAGACCTTAAACTAAGACTCTTGAGATCAGGCCAGAAATAGCTATGAAATCACTACAGATGAAATTAATGGCTGGCATGAAGTTTGGAGTAAAGGTAAATCATAAGAAATTTATCTGCAGCGATCTGGCTCTCCTGGTACACTAGACTTCTTAAAACAAAAAGCATTCGAATAGAAACCAAGAGCAAAACCTGGTGAAATTTAGCTACAAGAAACTCAAGATGCGCCTAAGAAAGGAGGACAGTGTCTTAGAAGCCGTGACGAGCTCCCATTGCAAGTGGGTGGTGAGGAGAGCCGAAAACGTAATTCTTGCTTGTATAAACAGGCGGTGATGAGTAAGGAATATGATTTCCCCCTGTGAAAGTGTATCTCGTGCTGGTAGTCACAGCTTCAGAGTGGATGTCATAAGGGAGGAGACAACAAAGAAAAGCAAGAAAAAATTAAGTCAAGGGCTGGGAAAATTGCCTGCAAATGAGTAGCTGAGAGTTTAGCAAAGAAAGGACTGGGAAGTGACTGGACTAGAGTACACAATTTTACATGGAGTCACTAAAAGGTGCTTCCATCTAGTTGTGATATGAGATGTGGGGAGGTACTTGAGACAAGCACAGGTCCCTGAACCCACTGCCAGCGTTTATGGGAGAACTGATATATGTGGTGCACAGGTGGCCCAACTATGCGATCTAACGCTTCCTCTTGTTCTTAAATTCTGCTTCCTAAAGTCCTAAGTTCTTGTTTCCTAAATTCTGGGGCTCTGCTGACAAGCCTATGAGCAACTCTGAGGGAATTAGCTTTTCATCTTCATTTTCTGGCAGGCAGCTTAGGACCAATCTCTTCTATACATTACCTTTGACCTGCAATTTTTTTATGGCTTTTTTTTTTTTTTTTTTTTTTTTTTTTGCTAGGGCTTAGCTCACTGCGTTGCCATTTCCTCAGGTAAAACGGTGTGGGCTCTGTTGTGCTGCACAGCTGGGGAGAGGTGCTTCCCCTCTTGGCCCTTGCACAAAGCCCGAAGGTCAAGGCAGTTATGAGCTCCTCACTGGGGCTGACTTGCTAATTATCATCTTCAATTTCATGCACTGTTTTTATCCTTTTAGCTTCCAAAGACTTTCATGCTGTATTTAACAGAAAAATTCCAGTTCGTGCTCTCCGGCTCTTCAAATCTCCTTTACCACAAGAGAAGTGCATTTTTTAGGAGGCTGAGAGACCTCTCTGTGCTGAGTTGTCACATTCCCTGTTAGGTGCTACAGTAGCGAGAGTACATGACATTTTTCACCGTCAGGCCTTTAAAACAGTTAGGTACTCTACCTAATACAATGCATATGTGTCACAGAAAAAGATGAGGATGAGGAGAGACCCAGGCCCAGATTTCTCCACCCAAGTCCTACACCGCAGTGGAACACGGAAGGCAGGGACAGCATCACACAGCCCCAGCTGTGGTCAGTCATGGGAAATGACAAGGGAGGATGCCTTCTGGAGGTCTCTTGCTCTCCACAGCCGTAGTGGAGAGTGTAAACTGCTGTGTTTTTAAATGGCATGCCAAATTTAGGCAACTGAGGTAGGTGTCAAAGGTAAGCTGGCAAATCATGCAAGGACAGAAGAGACTCTAGTGCATCCCCACCCCATAAAATACAGCACAGTTTCATCAGACTTGCTTCTTTGAAGAGCGTCTTCCTAGGACCATGAATATGATAGGACAGACTGTTTAATCCTAAGTATGTAGATGTTTTAGCCCCATTCCCTGGGTGCACCAATGAGAGGGAACTGATTCCCTGCAGCACGCTGGTAGATGTGGCCAAGAAAGATTATGGGCAACCTCTGTCTGGCAGCGATCACCATCCAGGCTTGTGACCCTGATTTTCCTCCATTATGTCATCAGGATGATTATTTTTCCCCCATTCTGCCTGAAGACACATTTCAGATCCCATCCGTCCCAGCTGAAACCGCTCAGCTTGGTCTGGCAAAGAGCAGCCAGAGGATTTCATTACACTGGTTGTTTAACTCTGATGTTGAGTATCTGAATGAGCCCTTTCTTTCTCTTTATGTTCGCAAACTTAACGCTACCTCATTAATACCATCCTCCTCTAGCTCCTCACCACAGCATTGTAGAAGGAGCCCTTGCCAGTAGCATCATCAGCTGATAGTGGGAAAATCTCCATAGGATTTCTCCATATCATGACTATAAAGGGACAGAGAGGCTCCTGCTGCTCCCAGGAGGAGCTCCTTGGTTGCTAGTGCATCCAGAAGCTGAGATATCCCAGTGTCAGCGTGGGAAGGGGCTAAGCTTGGAGGGACTTGGAGCTGGGTTGCGTCTGCACAAGTGGCACAATGATGCTGCCTGTCTCTGGTGGGTGGTCTTTACTGGTGCTTCTTCCCAAGGAAACTTCAAACAGAAAGCACCAAGGTTTTGGCCCTTTCTGTCTCCCACTGCAGAGAAAAGGGCCCAGTAGCACAGAGAGGTGAATTAGGTCAGCATCAAGGCCCCTGTGGTTTCTTATTTTTTTAACCAAACCTCCAGACTTTGGAGGCTTTAGTAAATCCCCCTATTTCAGCATCATTTCAAAGCAAAAGTAAGAGTCCTGGGGCTTACCTATGACCTAACTGCTAAAAAGTGCAATTTTGTTTCCCTTAAAATTCAGACTAAACAGTTTCAAACCTCCAGAGAACTTACCTAAGCTTTGCCAGGTTCTGAATTAATCACGTTAAAAAAAGCTACCTAATCTTTACTAAAACAGCTGCCCATCCTGATGCCTGAAGGAGAGGCGTTACCAGGGGCGGCTAAAAGCAGAGGCATAGTTGCCTTGGGGTAGCTCCCCCTTGACACCCCACGGAGAGCCTTTCGCCTCCCCACTGAGTAACGCTCTCTGAGAGCCTATGGCATTCTCATTTTACGTGTATACCACTGGGGAGTAAAGGACGAAGGAGAGGCAGAGTGTGATGAACCACTCCTGCAGATGACAGTTGAAAACTGCAGTCGATATGCCGCAGCCCGCCTTCCGCCCAGACCTGCAGCAAGGGTTAACAAAATCAGAGTCGATCACAACAGTCCTCTGGAGCTGAGCGCTGAGTGCCCAGCTGCGCTGCCGTTCAGCAGCTGTGGCCCCGTGAAAGAAAGGTCTGAAGCTTTCACCGCGACAAGAAAACCTCCCTTACAAAGAAAACACAGAAGCGAAAAGGTGAGAGCTTAAACTCTGACACCAGTGACTCCCAGCCATGTCTCAATAAGGGAGGCAGGTTGTCTGGCCAGCACGCTATTCAGAGGTGATATCAAGTATTGATTTATTTCCAAGAAACCTTAATTACATTGTTCAAAGTCTTGAAAAAGAAGGACGGTCTTGGAGTTATCAGCAATCCAAGACCAGGCAGTAGATAACAAAACCCATCAGTGATTCTGAGCTGTTTTAATACACTTCTTGATGTGTTTCTCAGAAGAAAAAAAAAAAAAATCAAACAAAAAACCCAGAAGACAATCATCACCAGCTACGCTCTTTGAATCTAAGTAACCAGCGCTGTATGCTGGCATCAACTTGTTCCATTACCTCCTCACATCGTTGAGGCTTTATGCTTCACTTATCTGAATAGATGAGCAGATAACGTCTGCTTCCAGAGCATCCACTGGATTTTTATGGTGTTTTGAATTAGTGATGCAAATCTAATTTTGCTGAAACAGACCAGGACTCCATTACTGAAGGAGCACTTTCTATTTGGATTAACAAGGCTGCATTGTGTCACTGCCTGATGTAAGGTGCAGAAGTGCCCAATTTATCAGAATATTAAACGCGAGAGCCTGTTGTGGTTTCTCTCTAGCCTACAGAACGTGCATTTGCAGGTCTGCAGCTGAACTCCCTTCATCAAACACCTCATTACCTTGGCAAAGTGAAGGGAAATAGCAACTTAAATAGTTCAGGAATATACTGGTTATACGTTAACCCATGAGTCTGCAGCCGTAGGAATCAGACAAGCACCATAGCATATCTTTTGTTTAATAGAAAATTGAACCAGAAAAAAATATATTCCTGTTGAGTTTGGGATGTTGCTCCTGACAGAAACGAGCGTGAGGGAGGAGGAATGGTGTCTGTAAGGAATTCAACGTACATCTATATCTATAGCGGGGTACATGGGAGCATTTCCGAGGTGTGTGCTCCCACCCTGTGTTGAAATGAGCCACAGGCATGTGCCTCCCACCCCCTTCAGGGTCTGGTGTCCCCAGCGGGTGTGTGGGCTGGACAAAAGCTCTGTCATAGTCTGAAAAAGTCTCTCATCTGCACTTCCAAGGGAATACGATCCCACAGTATCCCCCACACTATCCCACTGGCCAATTTAAACAGAGACTGAGAAATCAAGGGGTTTTTTTCTTTCTGTCTGAGTAAAAAGCTTTCTGAGTGACCTTGTAGAGTTACTTGTTCCTTCATGACTGGTCTATCTTATATAATCACAGAATCACAGCATGGTTTAGGTTGGAAGGGACTTTACAGATCATCTAATTCCAGCCCCCCTTCTCTGGGTAGGGACACCTCCCACTAGACCAGATTGCTCAAAGCCCCATCCAACTTGGCCTTGAACACTTCTGGGGATGGGGCATCCACAACTTCTCCGGGCAACCTGTTCCAGTGCCTCACAACCCTCACAATGAAAAATTTCTTCCTAATATCTATTCTAAATTTTTACCTACTTAACAAATATATTTGCGGTGGAACAAACATTGGAAATTGCAGATGGATACTCCAATAGGAGGCAACACCCAAGTACACAAGAGCAATCTTCGGGATCTTGCAAACCAACATGCCATCCCTTGTGAGTCTGTCCATTTGCAGTGGGATGGCCAAAGAAGAGAGAATTAAATTACAAAATATCTCTGTGAAGTGTGGAAAATGCATAATCACCTTGGCACAGGGTGACAAGGAACAGGATACAGGTCTTTTGAGGCTTCAGAACTAATGTTTTAGTGGTAAAACCATCATTACACAGAAATTCTGCACATCTTAAAGCAGAAAAAGCTCCCAAAATAATCCGGAAAGCTTTTTTAACATTTGTTAACATTTTACCTGCGACGGACAGGGAGTGGTTGCCAACAATCAGCTGAGCAGCTGCCCCACTGAACAAAGAAGCTGCGTAGGGTGGCAAACCCTCAGTTTGTGGCTCATATGCTGCAAACCTCTGCTGTGTTCAGGATTGATATACCTGCCACAACGCATAGGAAATAACAGTGCAGCGGACTGCTGCGTGCAAACCCAGAGCTGTTATGCAAAGCTTATTTTTCCAGAGAACTGTAAACTTCAGTGAACTGTGTATCTTCTCTCTGTTGTTGTTTATGTGCCTGTTGATTTATCTACCCATCCATCCACCCAAAAGTAACTCACAGCTAGAGACTTCTCAAAGGCTGTACAAGTGCTTCCATGTCCCTGTTTCCATTCTCCCAAGAATTATTGTATTGGCAGTTCACAAAACTCTTTGTTAGCCTCGATAAAGCAAAGAAATTAATTGTGCAGAACACATAGTTATTTGCTGCTGGCACTCTGCCTACCGATTATGAAGACGGCCAAAAACTACCAGCAACTTACTTTTGGGGTAAAATTTGCAACATAATCTGTGGATATTTATCTCACTGGGACAAAGGTCACTGCATTTTCAAAATGTTTCTTCATTTGTGTGTATGTACTGCTAATCACCCACGTAACCAAAGGGGACAGCTACTGCAGCAAACCACCCAGGGCTATAAGCAACAGGAAGGAAGAGGGTCTTCTTGTTACAGAAGTGATGGGAGCAAGTGTAGTTCAAGGCTCTTTGTTGCTTCTAGTCCATCTTCCAGCAGACTCTATAGGGATGCAAGGAGCAAAGGGGAACCTCAAAGATACTGAAATCCCACTTTAAATCTGTTAGAAGTTCCTTATCAGAGCAGAAACATTTGAGCATCCCAGGAAGTCCTGCCTGTGTCAGTGAGCTTTGAACACCTGACCTTGAGGGTCCTTGGCCCAGATCCTTAGGCACATAGAACTCCCATTGAAATAGGACTGAATGGGCATTAGAAAGGTGATGAAGTGGACCTCTGGTGTCTGTTCCTCATCTTTACTTTCTAACTCAAAAAGGTATGGAGACATAAAATTGGGACACTACCAATTGCAAATCATTATGCAAGATCAGCATTGGAGGCCAAACCTAAGGCAGGCAGATCTAATGACTCATCACTCAAAGAAAGTGAGCAATAAAAGGTTCTTGATCTTTGAAGGTATTATATGCTCATACACTTGCATAAAAAGGTGTCTTAAAGGGGGTGTAATTATTTTAATGATGTCCCTAAACTGGATCTGGGCAGGTGAAAGTGGCAAGTTGTATTTCTGCAAGTGCCTCAAACCCTTCAAAATAATATATATTTGAGAATTTGTTATTATCCTGAGAACATTAACTCAGTTGGAATCCTGGCAGATCAAGCTTGAGTAGAGTAAAATCTAGTGACTGTAGAGGTCAAAGCAGTTAGCAATTTTTGGTTGAAAAAAGGAGCCTATGGAAAGATGCAGTCTTCTTTTTGGTGGTGGCTAAAGATGCATTTGATCCTTAGCCAGGCTTAGGCTGTCTGTGTGTGGGATTTCCCTCAAGACCAGTTTGTATTATGCAGAATTCACTAAGCATGAGCTGGCTTCTCCTCTTTCTGGTAGCTGGTGTGATTTCCATTTGTACCTATCCTGGGCAGAGGTACAAGACTATCCAAGCAGGAGCACAGTTTTTCTTCACTCATTTGGTCTAAGTGCAAATGACTGTACGAAATAAAGTCAGAAGAGCTAGGCCATATATCACTTTTTTCTTCCCAGTCTTAAGGTTCTGAAGAACAAATAAAAATTATATTTTCTGAAACCATGACTCTTATCTCAAATGCCCAGGATGAATTTCTCTGTTCCCTTCCTTCCTCCGCTACAGCCTTTTGGGCTCAACTGCCTGAAATGTTTCTTATCTCAGTTCCTAAAATGAGCCATGTCTCCTTCCCGGCTCCTCTTTCTCACAAGCACATTCACAGCCATCCCCCTCTGTGGCAGGAAGCCCCAGAGAGGTCTGGTCCCATGATGACTGGCAGAAGAATCAAGTTGTTTAATTTCTGGTCTGAATTCACTGCTGACCTTGCTTTGACAATCTCTTGAGGTTCCTTCCAACCTGAATGGCTCCCTGGGATGATGATTCCCATGCTACGAGGGGAAGCCATGAGCCACTGACCAGCCTCTCTGCGGGGAAGCAGTCACTTCACAACTTACCAGCAATCACACTCTGGCATTAAGCCAAAATGTGCACGCAGAAAGTACAGGCAGAGGTACAGCTGCCTAAAATCTGTCTTTTGGAAAGGCAATAGCATCAGCCCTGTGAGAAATGTTGCCTGGCACCTTGTTTTTGTCAGCTCTTTGAACATCAGGAGAGCTGCCTCCATTGCAGTCCTGAGAGAGCTGAAAGATGGAAAGACATACAGGACTTCTCCAAAATCAGCTACGTATGGATTTTATTGCAGGACAAAAATCTGGGAGCTGCGGTGGGTGCTGTAGCACGCATGCTAGAAAAGTAGCTGAGGGAAACAGTCCACTTGTAAACAATCACAACGCCCCTGCATCCAAAGCAGCCAGGAACACATTCACAGAAACCTCTTATGCTGTGGAAATGAAAGGAACAAAAACAAATAACCTCAGGTTAAACTTGCTTTCATACAGTTTAGAAGCAGACTTCCTGTGCGATAAAGAAAATGACTGTGGAGTTTATGGTTTGATCCTGACCTCCTCATACCTCTGGGTTCCCAGGAACTTCAGCGGTGATTTGCAGAAGGGACCAGCTCCTCTGTCGTGGCCCAGGTGCCTGCATTTGTGTTATGTTAATTAATGCATTCGGCACTGAGACAGTTTTCAGTCACCTCTTCTGCTGATGATACCAATATTAAGTCAGAAGTGCAAAGGCACCAAATTAGCTAAGTGGTTCCCTTCATTTGAGGATGACTTGTGATTCCCAGTCCTGTGAGAAAACATGGCATTCTGTAGAAGACTGAGAAATAAGGTTATATCAAGTCATTTGCTAAAATCCTTTAAAACTCCTGCTAAGATTTGGAATGGAGAAGCCTATTTAAATTCATCCCATTTCACCCATTGCTAATTTTATTTTTGCTGCAATACTTTCAAATAATATTTAACCAGCGTGCAAGCAGTAGATGTGCAGATGGTAGGTGGGTAGAAGGATAATTTCTGACCCAGAGCAAGCTATAAGCCAGCTTCAGCAGTTGTAAATGATGCCTTGTGTGTCTCAGAACTTTGACACTTTAAACTCTAATTAACATATATGATGATTTAGCCCACAAACCAATTTCACCCTGAAACAATGCATTTCCTTTATTAAAGTGTTTCTTAAGGGAATATTTAATGTATCATATAACAGCAAAATCCTTTTACTTAGCAAATAATTCCAGATTTCCAAAACTGCGCCAAACCAAGATTGCACTGGCCATCCCATATCTGTTTCATATGAACCTTATGTCTCCTTTTTAAACTAGATTTTTTAAGAGCAATAGTAAAACATTAGAAATGCAAACAGTGCATAGAACAAAAAAAGTGCAAGCCTTTCTTGGAAGTATAAAAGGCCATATAGGTAGCTGGACATATTTTTAGGTATGCGGATGCATGCCATTATTTCATGGAAACCAGGATATGCAGCACTGGAAGGGATCTCAAGACATTTTCTGGTTTGGGTGTTCCCAGACTGTGGGACATTCATCACCGATGATATATGAAGCCATTTTTAGGATGTTCATGAAGGCAGCTCACCTATTTCTTGAGATAAACCTATCCGTGTAGGCAGTTGCAACAAAATCACCAGCTAATGCTGAAAAAATGGGCAACGTTAAAGATACTAGGAGTGTGGGAGAGTGGTGGGAAAATAGTGAGCATGGCACAGAGGACTTCATTTGAATTGCGTGGGTATATGTGAAAAGAGGAGGATAAAAGGCCAGAGGACAATGCTGTTGCGCATGACACTTGCAACACTAGAAAACTCACCCAAAAATCTCTTAGGAGACTGGTCCCCAACCAGTTCTTAGAAAACCCAGTGAAGGTGATTCTGTATTCCTTCAGCCTTTTTCTTTCCAATACATTTTCTACTGCTGCCTTATTTCTTAGAGCCTGATGTAGAGAAGTGTGATGCAGGGGTTTCAAATGGGTTTCTCTGCAAGAGCCTGCCTGAATTGCATCAATTTTCCTGGCTCTGCTCATGCATCTGTGAGCCACCGAGGGGTTTGGTCGCTGCGCAATGACAGAAATGGAGGTCTCCTGTCCAGACCACGTCACGGCTCTCCCCTGCTCTGCCTTTTCTTGGCCCCAGGTC
This sequence comes from Chionis minor, assembly GCA_013398295.1. Classification (NCBI taxonomy): domain Eukaryota; kingdom Metazoa; phylum Chordata; class Aves; order Charadriiformes; family Chionidae; genus Chionis; species Chionis minor. The sequence goes on from VZSF01006436.1 coordinate 39,733, forward strand.
GCCATGGGCTCTCCTTCAGTCATGTCACTGGATTCAGTGCCTACACTTCTCAGGGCTGGAAAACAGGCTCTGGTGAGTGCGTTCCCCAGAGATCCCTCAATTTACATCTGGGCATAGTGATATTTGAATGCTATTATGTGAAAGAGCTGCTCTGTGCAGTGGCTCTGCTGGTGGACGAGGTACCAGACGGAATGACGAGCTCAATGAAGCCTTTGCCAAGGGTGTGCAACAGCAGCAGCAACCCCAGGCCTGAGGGGGAACCCACAGCGTGTTACCTTTGCTCTCAGAAAGCTGTGAGATGCGTCTGTGTGGAGGGACAGGACCAACCACCATAAAGACGGACACAGCAAGAGGTCAACTTGACCGTTTGAACCTGATAAAACTATTTTCTAAGCACTGCCTCTTCTTCATTCTATTCTTCCTGCATTTTCAAACTTCTGATGTCCTTTTCTGCTATTTTAGTCACCATCCAGGTCTATATTTTATTTAAGCACCTAACAGTGCCTTTCCCTTTCTTTAAAGAAACTGCATTGATATCCAAGCCTGAGGGGTTTTACCTGAATTTTTCTTCTTTTGGTGGCTTTCAAGTATAAGCCTCAGTCTCACTTCTTCCTTTGTATCCCCTTTTCATTCTCCAACTCTGATGCTTTTCGTAACTTCTAATTTTTTGCCCTCTTAATGTTTTGTGTTGCATTTATGCATACTGAACCAGAGTCCGCTGGCAGTACAGCTACATTCCTTAACTACCTTTTGCAGACCGCGCGATATTAGCTTATGAGCCATAAGCTGCAAGCTGCTGCCCTACCTTCTTCTCTCTGTTTTACTAACAGCAAAATTTGACTCATTTGCACCTGAGATTGTGTGTGTTACAAAACACTGTGGGAGCAGAACTTGTCAGAAAATGCCTGGGGAACCCAGAAATTACATGCAACAGTCTTTAAAAAAAAAAAAAAAGAAAAAAAATTATTTCCAATCAATTTTGGTGCCGTGAAGGCTTTACTGAATTTACACTGTACACCCATTTTTTTCACTCAGACCCACATGTTTTCAAAAAGCCTCGTTCACAGAAATCCAGGGATAGGAATGCAAAGATGGGTGCTGAGCGCTCCTTGGACCTGAGGGAGATTGGCGGCAGCTCTCTCCATGAGTCAGCCTTGCTGGAAATGATGGCCAGGCTCTTGCCTTGTCCTTCCCATGACACAGCAATCCAGGAGGCAGAAAAGCCAGCATCACTTATAAGCCCGTGTTCACTGTGCCCATCTTCAAGTGGTTGGCGGAGATGAGATTGCTCAGCTCAGCAGCTGCTTGTTTTTTCCTGCCAAGTGGAAATGGGCCCTATGGCTTTCGTGCAGGCAGGCTTTACCTTGGCTATGGCCCTTTAAATCAAAGCATTTGCAATTCAGTAAAAGCAAAGTAGAAATACATTGAAAGCCAGGAGTTCCTTTCAATATGGAAATGTTTCCCCAAGTGACTCAAATTAAATTTCATAAGAAGAAATCCATAGTTCCATGAAATTTATAGATGCATTATAAAGAAGAAGTATATTCCAGGTTACTTGATTTACTGTTGATTCTTTGGGCAGCACTCAGCAGAGTAAAGGAGGAATGTGATTTGGAAATACACTGGAGGGGATTCAGCAGTATGCTGGCAGCATCAAGTTTCATCCAATTTGAGGGGATTTTCACTCTCCTTGGATACTGTAACTAGCTGGGTTTACTATCAAATTACATTTTGCTGGATCTCCTGTAAATCTGAGAACTAGTGAAAATAAATGCAAATATAGTGACTTTTGCCTCATTTGTGCTCCCATTAAGCTTTCAGCTATTCTGACATAATTTGTTTCTCTTCTACTGTCTCTGGTTTTATGGCTTGTGTATGGAGACCAAAGCTTCTGTATGGTGGGACGACACACGCAAGAACAGTCCATGGGGGAGTAATCAGAAGAGCGACATTATCTGGATTTCAAATGAAGCCTTTTGTCTGTGACCAGTTACTGGATCTGTGCATGCATGAAGGTGAAGCTGGTCTTAGGTGTTAAGACTAAAGCAAGGCTATGGGAGTTTTGAGTGTATCCAGGCCCTTGGTCAACACCTTGTGTTTGAAACCAGCATGCCCCCACCTAGCAGCTACAGTAGGGTCACATGTCCTGTGTGCTGGGTATAGCATTGGACACGGGCACCATCAGGTTACATGGTAGGTTTTGCTGTCCCATTTGGTGTAAACTGGCATTAAAGGTAAGTGGGAGCCCGGGTGACTCTTCCTGCCCGCTGTAGTGGATGCATTCAGGGGAGGAAAAAAAAAGAAAGTATTTCTCATTGATGGAAGGTACCAGAATGCAATCGCTGTGTGACAAATGAGGATTACAGATGATAAGTCCTTAAGAACTGGCACTATCCCAAGTTATGTCTATAAAAATGGTGCAAATACTTGAATATTGGCTCTTTCCATAATCCAGAGTGGATGGAGTTGAGCTCCTTGTGAGCTTACCATCACATTAATACGTATGTAAATGTCCACAACCGTGGAGCAGAGTTGTATTTGCTGGCTTGGCTACAGTGAGCAAGTGACCATCTTCGCTTGTCTGACCAGACACGTCATCCAGCATCCTTTCATTTTTATAAATGCCGCAAATTTCTCCAAGCCTTGCAAGCCAAGCCAAGCTCACAGAAGGCAGGCTGAATGCACCCTGGCTGCAAGGACCACCCTGTCACCAAGGCAGTATGTAGCATTGCCCCCCGATTTCTCTCTTCCTCCACTCTGCAGGTTTTATAATGGTGCTATTTTGCACAGCCACTTGGACCATCTCTGCTCCACACCCACAGCCAGAGCTGTGGGCTGCAGACAAACCAGCAGGAAGGACATTGTCAGTGCAAGTGGTGTGGTTACAGCCTCACTATTCCTTGGATCTTCCTATTATTCCTTCTACTTTCCCTTCCATCACTCAGACGGGAAAATATTAGTCTGGAGGCAACTGCAGCCACTGGAGTGACAGGCTTCTATTTTGCCTCTACAGAGTTTGCTAACGAACCTCTGATTTACCTGTGCTCCTTGCTGGGAGAGTAAATACAGGTCTGTCTGTACTCCATTTTCACTAAACAACTGTCCTGCGATGTCGTCTGCAACAGAGAATGGGAGATAAACTGCACTGTATAGTTTAAAAACGAATGGCCAGCTGTGGCAGACAGGAGCACGTGAAGGTGGAGTACCAGGAAGGCTGGTAAGATATGGTGAGACCATGAAACCATCAGCCTGCCTTTGCTAGAGAGAAAGGTTGGCTCCCACAGAGCTAGAGGAGTCTTACCCTAGAAATCCCGCATAGCCATGCTTGCTTAATGTAGCATGCAAAAAATGTGCAAAAGCAAGCCATGAAGCCTGCCGCAGAGATATCAGTAAGCAGACACTTGAAAAGGCTGGGTGCTTGTTAATGTTTAACAAGAGTCCTCATCTGACTCAGTGCTGTTGAGCTTTATTTATCTCATCCCTAAATTCACCAAGGGGAAAAGAACTCTCTTTATTAGCCTACACTAAATAAGGACCTGAGAGAATCTTGCTGAATTTATTCTGTTTAATAGTAAAGGAGTCTGTTCTGCACAGCCTTCCCTTTAGGAGATGAAGCAATATTTTGGAGTGATTTAAGCAATTTTTCCTACTTCTAATACAATGGTGAAAGAGGTAAAATTTCTCTGTCCTGGGGTTTGCAACTGGATTTCAAAATTGTCTTTGAATTTCTACCACATTCATATGTGGTGTAACCTGGGAACAAGTGAGGAGGCACCTTTTTCAGCCAGAGTTAGTTTAATTTTAGACAGGGACTCATAGTTCAAATCTAAGGACAAACCATGCCTTAATGGAATATCGCTGTGAGAAATTTCTAGCTTTTCTAGCTACTTTTGGATAATCAGATTTCTGTCCTAGGCTTAACCCCTCTACTGAAAATCATTTTTGTGGAATTCTACTGGTTTGTTCTCCCAGTTTAGGCAGCAGGGCAAAGATACTCTCCACGTGGGTTGGCACCAAAATCCTGGCTGACCAAAGAGTTTCTTCCAAACTGAGTTAGACAACGAGTCTCAACCATGTTCCAAAGTGTTGTATTTAGGGCTCAGATTTTAGGGATTATTTGAAGACTCACTTTCGTAGCCTAGCTTAGACAAAGCAAGCGTCACAGCTGTTTATAGCCATGTTTCATAAAAACCGTGTCAAAAGTGGGACCACAAATGGTCTTACTTGGAAGCAGCTTGTCCTGTGGGACATGATCCCCTGAGAAGCAGGCTGGAGAAACCTCACCACCATCAGAGGAAGAATACTCCATTCCTGATATCTGCTTTAACAGGGGTTTATAAATGAAGCCAGTAGTGCTATTTTTAGGCTACGGCACTAGGAATTCTGCTAGTTTTGTTTCATACAGAACAGTCATTTCCTTTAGAAATCCATGCATGATTTTACAATCTGACTGCCCATCCATACCTCAGCTAACATTGGGTGGGTTTTTTTCGGGTTCTGACTTTCATCTTTTCTGGTTGCTGTGGTGATAGCAATACAAACACCTCCGAAGGATGAGCTACTTCCCTTGGAAGAAGAACGTCTTACTGTATGCACCAGGACTGCAGAAATGTTTAATGTAATTTTGACCACATGGTAAGCTAGTTTGGTGGGTCATAAAGCAGAAAACGCCATCTGGGGCCAAGGTCGTGTCAGTTCCATCAAGGGAACATTTTATTTTATTCTCTTCCATTCTGAAGACTACATTTTGCTTCTCACTCAGGCCAAATCAGGGGTATAACTTACTGAGAGTATTTTGCAATCTAAATAGCTATTTATAGATTAAGCAAGTGGAATATTTACTGCCAAAAGAAGTTTCTCATCAGATTCAGATCTAAATCACCCTGATTACATACTTTCAGAAAAGTGTTCCAGCCCTTTATCCTCCTGTTCATAGTGTTTTCCACATAGGAGGTTGAACAAAACATCTCAGCCCCTCTGGAGGGGCTGCTAACAGTCCTGATAGCTTTCAGCACACACCATAGATGCAATTCCACATCCAATGAAGTTGGGAGAGACTGTGCCAATAACTTGATCGGAGATGAATGCCAGAGTCCAGAGAGGGCCCCTGCATGGGTTGCGTGGTACCCTGTCCCGTGCTCAGACCGCTTGAACAAAACACTCTTTGACAGCAAATGTAATAAAAAATGCTGGTCTCCAAAGCAGCTCTAACATGATCAACAAAGATCTTGCAATGTCCCTGGTTGGGAATAACATGTCAGTGTTGGATAACATGGAGTGGATGGTACAATGGCAGCATTCTCACCCCTGGAGTCTTCACAGGATTAAAAAAATCTCAAACTCTGCTTGGGGGTGGGTTTCTCCTCGAGTTTCTGCATTATTTCCTGTGAAAGGGAATCGTATGACTATACGATATGACTATACCTGGGAAAAAAAAACCAAACCGCATTTGTTGCAAATAAATATTCAAACTGGTGTCAGGAGAAAAATCCTTGCAATATGAGGAGACGAAACCTCATCCGTTGTAATTTAGCGTCAAACCCAGGATGTTGTAACTTATTTTTTCCAGCATGTCAAGAGTTAAAGCAACATGTTTTCAAATGCCCCTAGCCGTAGTCTCACCTCCTCCCACTCTAGGTCCCTCCCCTATATTCTGGCACTGCAACTGGTGACTGAAGACTCTGCAGGAAAACAGAAAGAGCAATATTATTAGCATTTGGAAAATGTAAGAATAAACTTTGTTCCCTTAGGGAATTGCTTGAGTGACACAATGGAAAAAAGCCCGGGGGCATGCCTTCCTGCACCTTCTGCCTTCACCACCAGTGCAAAGGCCCCTGGGCTTCCAATGGAATTAAGTCTACATACCGTGTTGCACAAGCGGGACATGTCTTGAAGAGACATTTCTTAACCATGAATATGTCCCAAATCTACCTGGTGCTGTTCAGTAACAGGGAATTAAGTTCACCCTGTGCCCTGTTTGGCAGCAAGTATTCTTAATTTATCTTTGCAGTTCTGAGATTCATAATTTTGTATTAAATTCTAAAATAAACCTAATAAGTGAAATTTTTATTCAATGTTGTCTGCAAGATAGAAAAAAAACCCCTGCAACAACATTCTTGGATACACATACATGCAAGCATAGACATTACTAATCAAGGCAGCCATATGGGGTAAAAATGAACAGGCTACTCGAAGGTTTAGAATATTTTGGAAGTAAGTCTAAAGGTAGGTCCAAGAAGGTTTCAGTTTGGCATTGAAGTGCTTGTAAAGCTCCTTATATATTTGTGAAAATGGCAGTTAGAAAGTGGCTTTTCAAAATTTACTTGGCAAAAGTTTTAACAGCAGCAGCTGTCCAAACACGCTGCAAGACTCCTCTACACAAATATACAACATCTACTGAACCTTTGGATTGGTATTTTATTTACAAGCAAATCCAGTTGCTCTTGCACTCCTGTCACATTCTGCATTTTACAGAAGGCTGGCTTTTTTTTGTTTTAAAGAACTTTTGGGGTTTCTGAGAGTGAAGTAGAGAAGAGAAAAATTATGTTCCAGTGCTCAAAACAGCAGTTTTGTATTTACCATGAGGTCATTGCTTTCTAAAGATCCACAAGAAAACTAAGGCATAGCAGTTCAGGGCAGGGAAGTAGCTCTGATTTCATATGCATGCACCCACTTGAGAGCTGCGTTACAGCAGTACAGCTGGTGACTGTCCCCAGTTTAACTACACCAAAGGCCGACTTCCCCGCCAGTCTCTGCCCAGTGCTCCTCAACAGCTCTCATGGCCCAAACCCCAGAAAACAGCCACCCATGTCCCAGGGCATCACCCTGACGTGTCACCGAGACGGCCCTCCACAGGTGCTCCTGCTGCTTGCTCATCCCCAGTACAGACCGTCTTTCCCCTTCTCTGTCCAGCTCTCCTCTACCATGCTTAACCACCCTTTTGGGAGACGCAAGAGGGGCCAAGTCATCAGCAGTCTGTCTTTGATGGGCTTCTGACGCTTACCTTTGCCAGCGGGAAACACAAGGTACTTGCAGGTTGGTGATTACTAACTCAGATCATAGCGATACCTATTTAGGTGTTATTGCATCTTTGGGAGCTTTCCAGGACAAAGAGGATCTTTATTTAATCAGTGCTTGAAAAAGACCTTGAAGAAGAAGACTTTGAAATAAAAGACCCGGGCTGGATGTATATGAGTGTTGAAATAGTTGTCACTTAGACTAAGCCTTTCAGTCTGCTGCTGGGACATACTGGAGCAAGTCAGACCATCACCAACTCAGAACTACTGGAGTACACAAGCTGGCCAGAAAGGGCTTCAGGCTGTTCTGAGAAACTGGCTCTGGGAATCAGCTAGTTTTGACTCATAGAGCTGATTAAAATAATTGCCTCCGATATGCATATTTCTGTCTCTCACACAAATGCTTTGGCAGAATTTTTTTCAGGCCTTAAACTTTCATCTCAGTAAGATGTACTAACGCAATGGGAACATTTTGCACCTGCTGGGGTAAGCAATGACTAACACCAGCCATAGTGCAAATAACCACCATGCAAAAATCCCTCCTGACATTCTGCTGCTGTTACTGGCTCCTCTAATTCCTACCACATTTTTACTGTCCAGTCCCAGCATGTATCTTCTTTGCTATCCAGGACATACCATGCAACCTCTCTGCTGCCCTAGACCAGGCCTTCAATAATTGCTGAACTCAGGAATCTTCCAGAGCGGAGAAGGACTGCAGACAAGACCTAGAGCCAGGTGGCTACCCTGGGAGTTTTATGGATCTACTGGATCCAAAGGGACAGAGTGGGTAAGAGACAACATGCTTTCACAGGGAAGGTCCCTTAGGTTTCCATGGTGTGACCCTTTGGCATCAGCGTTCCAGTGATCCCTCACTCATACAGCAGATCTTGTGCCTCCCAGCTGGATATGCTCAATGTCTCACAGCCTCTTGTACAACGATCTGGGAAATCAGCCAAGATCTCCTTTTAGGAGGGCTGGCTAGTGTAGAGCTAGTCCTGTGCGTGGAAAAGGAGGGCCTACGCTCAGGCATCTCCCAGGGGATCCATGGAGTGAGATGAGGCTTGAAAGAGACTTTGGCTCTTGGAGAAACGTGGTAAGAAAATAGCCAGCCTATTTCCCCATTTTCTGAGTGGCTCCACTGAATCAGCAAGACCACTACTCCAATAACCACTAAAATGTAATTTCTTTAAGGAATAACAGAAAAAATGAACTTAAACAGGGAAAGGGGGAAGCAGAAATGCTTTCAGAAAAAACAGGAAGAGAACAAAGCACTGAACTCTGGAAAGAGAAGATGAAACAAGTGAGCCAGTGTCATACAAACATCAGCATTCGTCAGTCTGTTGCTGAGAAACTGGGAATACGTCTGGTCTAACTCCCACCAGACAGGAGCGGTGGGTTTCACAGGAGGAATGAAAGCTCAGCAAGAAGCAGCATTAGATTTAAGAGAAAAATTTCAGATAGAATTAAAACTGAGGCATTGAACTGTCTCCCAAGATATCATTTTGCCCCCACCCCACCACAATTCCCGTACTGTCATCCAAGGTTTTTCTTATTTGAAAGCAAGAGTTGTCTGAAGACTACGAAGTAGCCAGCTTGGTGGCATTTGAGCACGGACTAAATGTGATCCTTCATGTACTTTTCTTATTCATGGAGTTAAAACTCAACATTTTCAAGGAAATAAAAAGATTTATGGATTAGACATCCATGTATGTTCCCACTCAGGTAGCCCCACGTTCCCTCTCAGCCTTGTCTCGGCTCAGACACCTTGGAGAACAGCATCAAGGTAACCATGGTGACAAGTGACTTAAAATGGTTATAGTCATGATCATTTAAAACAAACAGCTGCGAAAGTCTGGCCTAATCCTAATAAATCCTCCTAAGTCTGGCAACCTAAAAATAGAAAGACAAAAAAAAAAAGAACAAACAAAAAAATAAAGCCATCCACCTACTCAAAGTAAGTTCTGCCTCAAAGACAGAAGAATTTGTGCTTTGCAGCTAGATCTAAATTCTGCTTCTCCAGGAGACAGGGCCTTTGTGTCACAAGTTCACTGTTCTATTTTTAGGCCCAGACACTGAAAGGTAGGGCCCGAATATAAACCTTATTGTACTTGGGCAGCAAACAGGAAGCAAACTTTAGAGACGTCAAGCTCAATTAGAGTTCTCAGGAAGGTTGGGGTTTGTTCATTTGTTTGTTTGTTTTGTTTTTCCCAGACATTATAGTTTTCTCATTACCTTCCTTCGCAGGAAGTTTTTAATAGCTCTTCATGTGGCTGTTACGGTAGTCACAGTGTGTAGGTGTTTAAAGGCTTTAAGTTTAAAGACTTTCTGGAAGAGCATCAAGGTTGGGTTAAATAACCACTCTGCTATTTTAACCTGGGTCTTCTGCTGCTGCAAGCCCAAAGTCATCCTTTTTGGGTCAAGATGTTGATATCCACAGCTGCACTTTGCTTTTGAGAAAGATGCTTGCACACCTGTCAGCACTTGCTGTTATGAGTAAGACAGGGCTGTACGGCACAGAAACAAAAAGGAGAGATTATGCCAAGTCTGGATCAGGAGTTTGTGTGCAGGACCAGCCCATCCTTGCCACTTACTGGCAGTACAGCTGTGCCTCTGGCTATCTAAGGAGCTGTGTTTTCCTGTGCTCCTCGGATGCCACCAGGATCCATCCTCTTTCCACCTCCCAGCTCCATTTATATATGGAACATATTTGTTATGTTCTGAGCATACAAGAGGACCTTCAACTTCCCACATGCGAAAAACAGTCATCACAATGAGGTGTTGATATGTTTGCAGTGCTACCTGCTACTATAATAGAAATGATTAACAGTGATAGATCGTTTTTCACGCCCACATAGATAATAGCATCTCTCCTGGGATGGCTGACAATCTAATTGTGGCAGAATGCAGGGAGGCCTGGAGCACATTTCATTAGTAGTTATTGACTGGGGCACTCTGTCTCGTCCTTCTAAAAAGGACAAAAAAAATCACAAAAACCACCTGACAGGAAAAAGGAAAAGCGTGTGCAGTACTTTTGAAAAATCAGCGCAGACATAATTAAAGATAACAATGCAGCAGCAAGTCAGTGCAACCTGCCAGCGTTCTTGTGCTCCACCGCGCACGACAACGTATTTTCCCCAAGAGACATTTTTGGAGGTGCAAAAGTTCACCTGCAGCCTGGTAATTCACTTTGAGACGGGACTGTGATCGCTTAATGGACTCTTCTTGTGCTGGCTGCTATGGTAACTGCTGCATCACGCTCTCCATAGGCTTGTTTTTAGAGGAGAGTGCAAAATACAAGAGCAAATCTCAAATGGGTTTGTTACTGGAATCAAAATCCCAGGGCGGGTTTGCAAGTCTACACGTGGTCTTGGCCCTCTGTGCTCTCCTTTTATGGCCATGCTTGCTCGTTTGGCTTGATTTTAAACCCAGTCCTTTAGCATTGTGTGCTCAAAAACACTTCTTAGAACTGAAGTCTTTGGGGTTTGGGCTGGGTTGGAGGCACATGTGGGAAGTGTTAAAAAAAAAAACACACAACACACACACACAGAGAAAATCCTAAAAGATGAGACAAACAGAGCAGAGATTCGGTTAAAACACTCAGCCCATCTGTCCTGGTCATCAAGCTCAAAGGCTGCAGAAGTAAAGTCCTCTCCGAAAACAAGCAAAGAAATGTCCTCAGGAGCTGGTAAAAGGAGCTACGAAGTCTTAACCAAATGTAACCAAAACAGTCTGGAGCAATGATGCAGAGTCCTCGGAGTGGAGATTTCTCATCCATCTTCTTGGCGAAAGCTTTACCATGAAAGGTGACACTTGCCATTCCCATGCTAATCTGTCCGCAGGGAGGGGCAAGGCTAGGTGTCAGGTCTAGGGCAGGACAGAGGATTGCAGGGAGCAGGACGAAGGAAAGTGCAGGGAGAAAGAAAGGGGAAAAGGCAATGGGGGAAGGGGCAAGAGAAAGGCAAGAGGCAGAAAATGAAGATAGATGTCAGCAATCTGTTAGAAGCTGGCAAACGTGTTCCTACAAAGGATGGGTGACTCTGCGTTGAGGTCAGACTGTGGGACACATGCAGGATGGAGGTAATAGCAGAGGATGCAGGTTCGTGTCTGGGCAGGAAGCAGACTTGAGAGCTGAAAAGGGCCTCAAGAAATCAAGAAGGCTATTCCTCTGCCCACAAGGGGATCCTCCCTGTCAGGGTCATTTCTTGCATATGCATGTCTGACCCATTCTTAAAGATCTCCAGCAGCAGATGCTCCAGGACCTTCCCAGACCTTCCACTGCAGTGGCTCACCACCTTCTTCATTAACATATTTTTCTCAGAGCTAGTGTTGAACCTCCCCATTTTTTTCCAGATGAATAAGGAGAGGTTGATTGTATCTTCTTTGCAGCAGTGTTTGAAGACTATTTAGTCTATTTCCCTGGGTTCTTCTCTAGAATTTCTTAAAATATAATGCCAAAGTATCCCAGCTGATGCCTTACCAGTGAGCTTCAGAAGGATTATTTCATGTAAGCTATATTCACCTCAGGTGATTTCAGTATCACACCAACCTTTTTTGTAACAACATAACATTCCTGATCCATGGTCTGCTTGTGATCCACAATTACATTCATATGTTCCTCTTCAAAATTGCTGCCAACCGATTTTCTACCAGTGTATAATAGTATAGTTGATTATTCTAGCCTGAATACATTACCTTTTGTACCTGCTTAATACCATTTGGATTTTTCTTTGCTGACCACTTCTTCAATTTTTAAGGTAATTTTGAATTTTAACTTTTTCCTCAAAAATATTTGCCATCACTTTGGTCTCCAAATTTAATGTGTAGCCTTTCCAGACCCTCATCTATTTTGTTAATGAAAGTACTGAATAGACGTGATTCAAGACAGACCTTTACAACCCCCTATTGAATCCTTCCATTTTAACATGGATGTAAGGATAACTTCTTCCTGGAAAAATGCGGAAGAAGAGATAGGAGAATGAAGAAGAAAGTGAAAGTAGGTCAGTTAGGGTGAAAAATCTTTTGGGGGGTGGGAGGGTGGTAAAGTTAAATATTTAGGGAAATGGACCATAGTGGGGTACTACTCCTTAAAGTTGTAAGGCAAGGGACAGAAGTCAGTGGAAGGACTAAAACAAACAGACTGAAAATCAAGGGAATCATAACTGAACCGGTGGGCTCCTGCAGCATTTGATAAAATCAGTGAATCAAATAATTTTTTAAAAAAATCAATACAACCTTCAACAAAATGTAGAACTTATATGTGGTGACTTAAATCAACCAACATGAAAACATTGTTTAAGAATAGGCAAACACGTGGTGATGGGCTAGTCCTACAACCAAACCAGACAAATCTGGCAAGGGTAATAGTGCTGGAGTGGCAGTTCAGGAGTGTAGCAAGAGGACAAGGAGTACTGGTTTCAAACTGAAAGAAGGTAGATTTATATCAGATATTAGGAAGAAATTATTTGCTCTGAGGGTGGTGAAGCACTGGAACATGTTGCCCAGGGAAGCTGCAGATGCCCCATCCCTGGAAGTGTTCAAGGCCAGGTTGGACGGCAGCAACCAGCTCTACTGGAAGGTGTCCCTGTCCATGTCCCTTAAAGATCCCATGATCTTTAAGGTCCTTTCCAACCCAAACCATACTATGATTCTATGACTCTGTGACTGCACTGTGCTGTTCTCTGATGCCCACATCTTCAAACCACACCATGTCCATGAGAGAAGCCCAAGGAGAAGGCAACACAGTATGATTAAGTATCCAGTACAGCAGAGAGCAGGTGAGTGAATAACTGAAAGTCATCTGATATTAGCCGTCAGCAGCAAATGATGGAGAGCTGCTTTTCTCCTGGCTGCTGCATCTCTGCAACCTGCCATGTGTAAAAGTGGGGCTTTCAAAATAGAATCAGTGCGCATAGCCCCAAGGAAGACAGGTGATGGAGAGATAGGGTGGTATAACTCACATGCCTCCCTCCCCTGCTGCCCCTTTCCCAGCTGAGGCTGTCAGCTCTTGGGTCTGCTGTGGGTTTGAACATCAGACCTTAGCTAAGCTGCAGTAGCTGGGACATCCTGACCGTCCTCATCACGTGGTGTGAGCTATTTAGGTTTTCCGCCCTCTGTCCTGTATGATGACTTCTGAGGTGGCAAGAGCAGCCCAGTGTGAATGGCAGGGCTGGAGGGCTGGCAGGGTTGGACCACGCCAATGAGGTCTTCCTGGGGTGCATCACCACATCTGTCACTGGGAGGGTGTAATGACAGGTCACCAGGCAGGCATTAATGTCATGGGTGAGGAAATGACCATACCAGTGTTCCCACTAACACGCACCTGCTCCTGACTGTCCCAAAATATGTGATAACTCAGCCAGGACAGATCTCAGCCACTTGGGCTTGGCCCCACGCCACAGTCACTGATGGCGATTCACATGCTGAGCTCCTCTTGCTCACTGTGCACATGGATCTTGTTCTGACACACATTACCCAAAATAGAAAGTCCTCTCTAGAAACATGGTTGTCTCTGGAGTCATGTTTGGGTCTCACTCAGCTCAGATCCTGAGACATCCTCCTTGGAGACACAGGTTTGCCCTCCTTGAAGACACAGAGCTCCTCTTCCTCAGACTATAGGTGCTGCCAGCATCCCAGAAAGCTTGCAGCCGTACCAAGCAGATAAGCTGTGATAACTCTGTCTTCCCATGTATTTTGCCAATGGGCAGATCTTCCCAGGTGCCACCAGCAATGGTTTTGCTGCCATGTCATCTCTCTGTGGAAGCTCTTCTGGTGGGGTACAGCAGGACACATGCCTGAGTCCTGGTCTGCAGCTGCAGAGAGGGTGCAAGGGCTGGTACACAGGGGTGAGCAACACAAGAATGATGTTGAGCAGGCATCTTTCATGGTTGTGAAAGATATCACCCTAGCACTGAAATCCTTTAAGGACTCTGCTGCTTTATGTCCTTCCAGATGAACATACAGAAAGGGATCCCTTCACTCTTGATTATGCTGGCAACGGCTCGCCACCAGTTAAGGTTGAAAGAAATCCGTACGGTTGTTTCAGATACCTTAAACTTTCTGTCATCTGCTGTCCTCCAAAATAAAAACCATATGTAATTATGCAAACAAGCAAGGCCTAGACTTTTTCAGCCAGTGTTTTATGCTTTTATGTATGAGGTACACCTCGGTGTACCAAGAGACAAATTAGCCTGAAGCATCCATTTTTCAAGATACCTGGGCACAGTTTTCTGCAAGAGAAATATGAGCCTGAAGCCATCTGTTATTTCCTGTGAAATATCTCCCCTGTCTGACGGGGCTGACTGCTGCACTTCTTACTTCCTTTACACATGCAGAGAAAAAATAAGACAGCTCATGGCCACCCGCACTTTCGGCTCTGTTTACTGATCTCCACAGCTTCCTCATGAGGCTCTGCCAGAAAGGCAGTTTAGCTGACTGCAGGCAGTTCTCATTAATCCCCCCCAAGCTAAACAAGATGCAGAATGGAAAATCGCAAAGCAGGAAAGCCAGCAAATTGCATCAAAGCAATATTTTAGGAAACCTAAGCAAGACACTTTTTGCAGCACGCCTCCATTGATGAGCAGTTGTTTCTAACAAACTCCTTTTTACCAGTCCAAAACACGCACATTTGTAAGGCCATTTGTTAACATCCCTGGAAGGCCACTTCCTTCCTTCCGTGTCCCCACCGCTTTTTGATAAAGTCTCCAGTGGTTTCAAAACATCATTAATTAGCTGACTGCGGGCACTGACCCTTCTTCTTACTGCCTTATTTAAATTGTTTGGATTTCAGAGGAGCTAATAGAAGGCAACAGTGGCAATGCCGTAAGCAGGAGCGAAGCTATGACACGGCCACTGCACTTGTTAGTGCCTCCTTTGGGCTGCTCTTGCCTTCAAAAGACCAGTGAGAGGGATGGGAGACCCCTTTTTCCTCTCCGTTCCCCTTAGCCAGCACCACTATGGGGGAAACCTTCATCTCCGCCAGCTGGGCGGCCGGTTCATTCACCCTTTCACATAGCAAACAGGTATCTCTCTGTGGAGACACCACAACCTCTCAGGGGAACCTGTGCCAGTGTTCAACTACCTCCATAGTAAAAAAGCTTATTATTCACAGGAGTTTCCCGTATTTTGGTTTGTGCCCATTGCCTCTTGTCCTGTCACTGGGTACCACAGAGGACAGCTGGGTCCTGTCTTCTTTACTTCTTTACCATCAAGTATTTATGCATGTGGATAAGACCCCGCTGAGCCTTCTCCCCTGTGGGCTTGAGCAGTCCCAGCTCTCTCAGCATCTCCTTGCATGCGAGATGCTCCAGTCTGTTCATCATCTTTGCAGCCCTTCATGAGATATTGCTAATGAGGCTGCCAGCGACTGTCAGTTCAGAGCTCTCTGTATTCTGCCTTCTTATCAGCTCCTCTTTTCTCTAACCGCTCTGTCAGGCTGGAGGAGCCCGGCTGAAAATTGCTCATATGTTGATGTCTGTATGAAGGATCTCCCAGCCCATGCGCATGATGCTTCCCTGACAGCATGCCAGAGTCGGATCACTCGACTTGCTTTTTGTTTTCCTTTCTCTGCCAAACTTACAGACTCAGCAGCCACAGAAATATAACCTCCAAGGCATGAAGTCAGGTTTTTGGTAAAGACACAGAAATCAGCATTCATGTCTTTATTCTTGTTTTGGCAAGTGATGTTACCCGCTGAACACATCCCCTACTACCTGTCTCCACTGGCAGTATCACGAGCAGAGAGCTGGCTCCCTATGTGCTCAGAAACTCACTCCTTTTTTGAGCTTAAGCATTAAAGTCACTGAGGCATCTAAGTCAGGCAGTTCTTGTAGATGGTTTGGAAACAGGTGGGCGATCTTTCTATGCTTTATTTTAGTAGATGTAACCACGCTTCCTTCTGCTCTATCTTTCTTACTTTGTTTAGGTTGTAGCTTCTGCAGAGCGTCTACCTTCTACTCAGTGTTAGCCTAATATAATTAAAAAAAAAATCTAGGGTGATATGATATTATGGGATACATACGATATATTAGAAAGATAGATAAATAGTTACATACTTACATACAGGCATGCATACATACATACATACATACTAGGAAGACTAGCAACCAAAATGCAAGTTCTTTTTCCCTTGACATATTCCTACTAGGGACACACAAAGTGACTTCTTCCTGCCTTTTCTTAAATGAAATTACCAAACTTCAGGCTTCTGAATTTGTTGCCTTTGTAGAATAATGCTCACGAACGAGGGGCAGGTTCAGGACCTTCCAGGATTCCTGTAAGCCATATCTGCATTGGTGGCACCACTCATAAATGCAAGCGTGCAGGGAAATGGGGCAGGATGGAGTTGCACATTCTGAAGTCCAAACAAAGCCAAGTCAGACAGGTCTTCTAAGAGGATGTAACTTCACAGTATTCATGTTTCAAAGTTTTCAGGTAAAAAAGGCTTGGCAATTTGGTAAATAGTGTAATAGCCCTGTAAAAACCTGATGGGTTTTCTCAAGCTCTGGAGAAAGAGGGAAACCAGAACGGTTATTTCAAGCAGCAAGTAAATCCCTTACTAGTCAATCTTTCTGATGGGAAAGGAAATTATTATATAAACCTGGCCAGGGACGATCACATATTCCGTCAGAATAATTTCTGTGGGCAGAGACCCACAAACCTACAGAATGAAGGGACAGATGAAGAGACCACCATGCCCGCTGGAAGGATTACAGTCCTCTGCTTTATAGCTATAGGCTGTTTTGCCAACCCCTCTGAAGTTACAGCATTTCCGTAATCCACATAATATACTGAAGAGTTATTAAGTTTGAGTAAACCAAAGAGCAGTGGGTGTGACGGCTGCGTGGTAAGTGCTTGACTCAGAAGTCTACCACAGAACTCAAATTTCTCATATATTTCTGTCTTCCTCAGTGAGGACAACAAGCAAGGCTGGAACTTATTGGTCAAGGGCTCAGCAGGGCTGTGTCAGGATGACTAAACACTTGTCCTGGCTGTGGCACCAATCCCTGACTAATCTCTCCATGCCTGAGGTTTCAGTCTTTCCAATGGCTTTGTTCTCAGGAATCGCTCACAGCAGGAGAAGAGTAATATTGTTTCTGGAATAATTCCCCTAGACTTCAATTGATCCAAGATTCGGCTAAATGTGTTGTAAGCGATACGGCAATACAAAAACATGAGGAAAAGTGGGAAGCTGGTTAAATTTGCTACAAACAACTGCTGCCTGCAGCCTGCATGCACTGACAGGATACGGCACAGTTTCTGACAGGATGGACTGGATGCCTCCTCTCATTCTGCAGATCCAGGTCAATGAGTCTTGCAGCATGAAGTGACACACATGTTTAGTTGTTTTCAGCAGCTAGATCTTAGCTGCGATACTGGAAACGCTCAAATGGCTGTACTATTATGCGGAGCCATCTAAACAATGGACTTCATGAAGAAGTCCAGAGATCTTGGAGACAGACTGAAGCATAGCACAAAGCCAGTCTTGGATGTCCTGCTGCTTATAGACTGTGTCCATTCAAGCACGGCAAAGCCTCTCTTCATGGGGTAACTGTTATTCTTTAAGCTCTCTGGTGTTACTTGGCTTTAATAATTAACTCCACTTATTGATATAGCTGGTTTGGCTTATTTACTTTAAAAACTGGGGATCTTTCAGACACTTCTTGGAATAGTAGCTGTCTGCTCAGTGAAGTGTAGGGTGGTTGGTAGTTTCCAGCTGAATGGGCTCTGAGCTTTGACCAACTTTTCAGGGACACTTTGCCATACAAGTAGCAGCAGGATATGTGTGGTGTTTGTAGGTTCACCAGTCCCCAATTTACAGTATGAAGGTTTGTTGACTGATACATCCAGCACTGTGGCAGCAGGAAAAAATGCATAAACAAGACCATTGTTTTCTTGTGTGTAGATGACGTGTTCAATGAAGTGTGACACAAATTTAGCTGTTACAGTACACAAGCTAAGGACTCTTAAAGTAACTAAACCTCATTCTATTTCAGACCAAAAGAAAGGCTTTTCAGCCAAAGAAGTCTTTCCAAATGGAAATTGTCTTAACAAAAGATGTGACCACTCTCTATAAACATCGTCTGTGTTGTTGGATCTTCACAGCTATAATAACTCTACTAATAAACTTTATTTTGTGTTGTAAATTATGGTGTCAATTTAAATCTTGAATTGAGATACAGACCCTGGAGTGATTTGAATGTTAGCTAACATAAGGCATGTCTCATAATGAACTAATGTCTATCAGCAGTTACTGATTTAGCCAGATGATTAGCTGCAATCTATGAGGAGTTATCTTTCATTAAGCAACTAGAAAGAGGATTTAAGCCTTTGTCTGTAGCTTGGTTTGCTACTGTGCTCTAAGGTTTTTGATTCTCCTCCCTTCCCCTTACAAATACCAGCTAAAACAATTTTTACTTTGACAGTTGCTTATTTCTTTGCAATGCCTTTCAGCACACATCTGGGAATGATGGGGTTAAAAACCAGCAGTTGTACGGGAGGCTATTATGCTGACTTTATTCTTAATAATTCTTTGATATTCTTAATGAGATATGAAGAAATACTAAAATAAGAAATAAAACTGTTCTGAACAGATTCCCATCTGCAGGTCCCCCTAGATTCCTCCTGCAATATGGGAATGCAAAGAAGACACTGAGTCTGGGTCATCAGACACCATTATGCTCCTCTGTTATGCAAGAAAATGATTGCAAGGCATGTTCATAAGGAGATCATCATTATACAATTAAAGGGAAACTAAGCTGGTGTTTGGGAGCATTTAAGCTGCCATTAGAAACTGAAGCTCAAGCTAATATCATATTTCAGCAGTGTTCTCACACAAGCCCTGAAGGAAATTGCCCTAAGTGAGTTTTGTCTGGATCTATATGCTGGGATATACAATAGAGCTAATTCCTGGCATGGCAAAGATGTAATGCCAATAACGTATGCAGAAAAAGAGTATCTCTGTAACACAGACACTTCTTCTATTTGAGCCTCTAGGCCTGTTCTACCTACCTTGCAGTAACTTCTAGCCTACGCTGCATCAGGCACAAGCAAGAGAACTTCCTGCATTTGCTCTTGCTTGAAGCAAAGAACATTTCTTTCCGAAAACCAATCCAATCTTGATTTGGAAATTGCCAGTGATGGAAGAATCAACCACAAGCCTGGCTGAATGTTTCCAATGGTTAATTATCTCTGTGGTTAAAAAATTCTAGTCTGAATTCGCCCAGCTTCCACTTCCAAGGATCTCCTTATATCGTTATCAGCTATGTTAAAGAGTCCATTTTCAGATTTCTCTTATCCATGTAGGCATTCACGGGTGGGATTCAACTTATTCAGCTTTAGCTGTCAAATGCTCACTGTATAATCTAAATTAATTCAGTAGGTCCCTTTGCATTCAATGCAGAGAGACAACCATCCCTCATCCACGTTTCTTGCTGCTGCACATCCACTTTATGCGACATAGCTGGTCATTGCACCTTCCCTCCGCTCCTGTTTGACACTGTATGTGGACCCTGTGCCTGGATGACTCTTGCTGCGGCTCTTCCATGTTTGGCCACGCACAGAACAGAGGTTTTGTACAGGTGAAGTCCCTCACAAGGCAATTACACCTCCAGGTTCTTATCTAATCTCCTTGAAATCGCAGATATAGTTGCCAGTGATCTGATTCCCGTGGCCTGCCCACTCAAGATTTACTCCGTATCCCCTCTATCTCTGTCAGGTTTCCTCATAACTATGTAAGTCTTGCCATGACAGACAAGCTGCCTCCCACATCCTTGCTAGTTTTTCTGTTCCAGACTGCTCAAGGCCATTTCGTGATGTTGGGCCTACCATGGCCTATGCAGTGTCCCGCTCTTTTCCTTATATGGATGTTATATCCAATGAAATGGTTGATGAAGAAAGCTAAATCTGGTGAATTTCAGGGCAAATGTGCTATTCCAGAAAGAGTGACTGAGCTTCCTCTTGAGGAAGGACATGTGATTTCCTCTAGTGGAGTCCTCAACCACACAGTTCTTCTGGACTCTCAGTTTCCAAGAACATCAAGAGATATTGGAAGAATTTCCTTCTTTTCCTACCCCTCTCTGGCCAGCCCAGCACTCAAACCATTTCCATGGTCTGTTTCATCCGTTACTGAGAAAGCAGGACGTTTTCTAGACTTGTCTGTTTTCATCTTACAATTTCTTACTGAGGTAAGGGGGAAAAAGTGGTGTTGTTCCTTGACTCCATCAACAGGAATCATGCTGTTTTAATATTACTCTTGCAAATTCACAGCAGTTCCACTGAATCAGGTCACTAAGCCAGGGAATAGGTACAATAAGGATCTGAATGACTCTGGAACTAATATGTCCAGCTCAGAGTAGCATATTTTTGCTTTTGCAAAAATAAAACTTTAAAGGTGAAAACAATGAATGGAATAGTAGTACCACAATGAGAAGAAATAACTCAGTGATGAGAACTTGAAGTTTTCTACTGCCTGTATTCTTAGGCTGATGTGAACCATTCATAGTTTTAGTCTCAGAGATACAGCAGACACTGGAGCAAAACACTCTTTCTGCATGAAAGAATCTCCATCCCAGGAATGTTGAAAAAGATTAGCTGAGGTTTGTGTCCTTGCGAGTAAACAGAGTCGGGTCTAGGAAACACTGGTATAGTAACATCGTGCTTCACCCAGTGGCTAATGGCAAGGATTTCCACTGTAGTGGCAATGTGGCCCTTGAGACCCCACTGCAAACCTGCTGCTGTTTACAGAGAAAATCGCCCTGAATCTGTGAGCGTGCTTATGTTTATGTGCGTGTGATCACAGGCATAGCTCATGATGGATATCACATTAGCAGAGTACTTTCACCACTGCTCATAGAAGCACAGATGTGCCAAAAGCTGTGATCCAGAGGGAACACGTCAAAGGCTGAGTGAGAACAGTTAATCCTTCACGTCTATCCTGTCTTTTCCACTGTAATTGCCTTCAGGAATGCTGCCTATCACCAGCTGTAGCAGTGTGTGTAAGCTAAAACTGAGCCGGGGGATCTCAGATCACCACAACTCCGTCCATGAAAGTTGCTGCACCGCGATGGTAGCATCCTGCAGTTGATGCCAGCCCAGCCTGGATTTGCATTGCTGTCAGATGCCAAGTTCAGATGGCTGAATTTGTGACAAATCTCCATCCCTGTTCACCAAACAAGTGTCAGAGCCTCTGCTCCAATGCCCATAGTGTAGCATCCTTCTGGGTGGCATCACGGTTTGGTGGTAGTTCCCTGGCAGGGTTAAAACAGATCACCCAGACTACTTTGAGATTTAAGACCATAAAGTCCACTGGAAGTGGGATTTAGGAAGATTTTTGGGGAAAAGCTGAATATGGCTTTTAGACCTGAACCTCTTGTACTTGATCTTCTGTTTGATACAGAAAGGCAATACACTGGGCAGAGGGTTTCCCTTTCCATCCACAGAGATTTGAGTTGTGGGTCTGTCCCCTTCTCACAAGAGTATTTATGCTTCTTATTTCTCCGGAACAGCTTCATAGTTTATAAATATTTGCACATGATGGAGGTGGAATAAGACTTTTAAAGATTTGTAAATAATTTAGGCAGATAACTCCCATTCATTTAATGTAATTCTCTAGGAAGCATTAAAAAAACCCAGTCAGGGTTTTTAGGAGAAAATTCCTTCTGTGCCAGAAAACCTTTACATAGCTACTGCCAATACTACCGTAGAAATAACAAGACTGTAAGATTTCAAAATTGTGTTTATAAGCAGGAGCCGCTCTGGTTCAGAAAACTCCAGTGATTCACCAGCACTGTTGTTATGGTTAATTTTCCTGGAAAAGTACATTATTGCAACAATTCCTCTTTTTTGTCATCACAGTGTTTATTTCATTATCTGTTTGTTTTTACTGCTGGATCTTAGTTTGGCACAGAGATCCTTGTATCTAAAAAGGGTTTTAAAAACCATCAGCGTTTTGAAAAGTATACAAATTGCCAGCGGATTTTATTTTTGGCTGTTTGAGTAATATTGTGTTTTTGTATGTTTTAACAGCAGTGAACGATCCTCCCTCTCAAATAGCAGTGTTTTTAAGTGACGCTTCAACTTTTGTGGCTGTGGTCCACTCTTTTATAATGTGGGAAATGCCCTGCCTCTGAACTGTGTAAGTGATACGTCACATTCTCCACAAGTCTGCTTTTTAGCAGAAAGGAGTAAACACCGCTGAGGTCCTGAGGACGAGTTTTTAAAACACTGTCCTGTACGTGCAAGGGCTGCGATAATGATAGCGGAGGAGTTAGTAGAGAGAAAAAAATCAATTCACGAGGGAGTTGCTGAGGACAGGGCAAGAGGAGCAACTTGAAGTAAGAGCATAAAATGGAGCAAAGGAAAATTACAGCTTAATCGCCCAGCAGCTGCTAGACTGCCGACTAAGCCTCCTGGGGGAGATGGTGGGAGTCCCAGAGGATGTATGGTAAACATGGACTTGGAAAAAGCACTGGAAAACGTGCTGTTTGCCAGCAACCCTCCTCATACATGATAGAGATAAGATAGGTAGCCTAAAATGTCTCAAAAGACATCTGTGAAATAATTCTTGAGGCAGATAGTGAGCAGGAGGTGGTGGCCAACCCCTCCAACCCCTTTTGTTGCTCCATCTCCTGCCCTTCTCCCCTTTTCCCTTCCCTCCTGCTGCTGCTTACTTCTCCACTCCGTTCCTACCCTCCCCTATAAAGCCCCTCTTAAGCAGCTCTCTATGTTTGTCATAACTGTTTCCAAGAAATTTGATAACACAGTGACGGTCTGGGTCTTCACGGTACACTGGAGATATCAAGATCACTCATATTGTCATCACTCAATGTTGGTGGCTGTCACAGCCCTTCATCACCTGCAGTTTGTAAGATGGCCACAACTCAGCTTAAGGTTTTTCTGAGGGAAAATGGGGATAGAGTTTTAGAGGAGGGCCCTGCCATCATGGGATGGACAAGACACACGGGTGCAGTGTGCTCATAACCTTCCCATTGTGTACATCTGGATCTGCGCTCATGGACAATTCAGGCCAGAGTTTTCAGTTTTGTGATGGATGTTTTCAGACATCCATCAGAAGGTTGGTCCCATGTGACATGGACACCTGGAGAGCTTGGAACAAGGGAAGGTGCAGGATAAACATCCTCTTTTTCCATAAAGAACAAGGAAGGCACAGAGAGGAACATTTCAAGAATGACGTCCAAGTTTTCTCACCAAAGACAATCTCTCCGGGTCAGATTCCTCTGAACAAATAAAGACATCTCCACCTAGTCATCCTAGATTTTCCAGCATCAGCAGGAATAATGAGCACAGCTAAAGCTGGTACTTCTCATCTGTAGGTAGATGTTTCAAATGTGCCACATATTCCTTTGCATTGACTCAACAGTGATCCAGGAGTGATTAGCTCAGATATAAATAGTTGTGTTGTAGACATACAACGACAGGTGACACGGATCCTGCCTCCATGCCTTGGTGTGCTCTGCCTTCACTCCTTACCAGCGCTTCAGGCAGAGAAGCTTAACACTGCTCCAGCTTCAATCATTTGATTTCCCTTTGTCTTTCTGTCCATTTTTGATTTGCGCCTGGACTTTGTGACTTCTTCCATGCCACTCCCTATAGACAGAGCATTCCTCTAGTTGAGGTTGGACAAACATCCTGATTCTTAAAGCAGCTTGGAGCACACCTGCTCTGTGGAATACTGAAGTGGCAGTGGCCCCACCCTGAGCAGGGTTTGCTCAGTCCCATGGTACACCATTGACATTTCCACGGGAGGACCTCCCCTTGCTCGTGTTTCACCAGTTCCTCATTGCAAGGAGGTGCTGGATCCCACAGACAAAACAAGTTCACCTCTCTAAAACTTGTGAGGTCAAGTCATTCCTGTGTACAGAGTGGAAGACGGGGAAAATTGAAAGGAGACAGAAGATGTGCCTTGTGACTGTCATTAAGTGAATGACCCCTGCCAAAATGTGGGAAACACAGAATCATAGAATGTTAAGGGTTGGAAGGGACCTCTGAAGATCATCTGGTCCAACCCCCTTGCCAGAGCAGGCCCACCTACAGCAGGTTGCACAGGATGACATCCAGGTGGGTTTGGAATGTCTCCAGAGTCGGAGACTCCACCACCTCTCTGGGCAGCCTGTGCCAGTGCTCTGCCACCCTCAAAAGAAAGAAGTTCCTCCCCATGTTGAGGTGGAACTTCCTCCTACATACAAGTTTGTGCCCGTTACCTCTTGTCCTGTCACTGGGCACCACTGAAAAAAGACTGGCCCCCTCCTCCCAGCACGCTCCCTTTTAAGTATTTATAAGCATTGGTAAGATCCTCCCTCAGTCTTCTTTTCTCCAGACTAAAAATACCCAAGTCCCTCAGCCTTTCTTCAAAAGAAAGATGTCCCAGTCCCCTAATCATATTTGTAGCCCTTTGCTGTACCTTTGCTGTAAATTCCTCTCTGTGGCCACTGAAGGTAGGATGAGAAGCAACGGACTAAAATTGCAGCAAAGGTCAGCTGTTAGGGAAAGATTTCTGAAGGAAAAGACAGTGGGGGCCTCTGGAGTACATTAGTTAGATGGCAGACACTCTGTTACAGATGACTTTAAGATCAAGCTTGAGAAACATGTCACACTGTAGTCACAGCTAAGGAGCAGGACGATGGGTTACATGGCTGCCCGTGACCTGTTTCCCACGAGTAGATAAGTACCTAAACGTGATGAATCACAGAGCAGGACCCCTGGCTCATCCTGGGGCAGGACAGAGGCAGAGGGGGAAGGTTAACACTTGGTGGTGCAGTTTGGTATCCCTGGGGAAGGTTGTTGTTGGGGTCATGGCCCTGTTTGATTTTTAACGAAGTTGCTTAATTCTGCAGAGCTCACAGAGAAAACTCCCACTGAGGTTAAAAACAAGTGAAGTTCAGGTGAGGGTACAGAGTTGGTTAAAAAAAATTCAGATGCTCCAAAAGACACTTGAAAATGCAGAACTGCCAGGCAATTTTCTCATTTGGAGAACTGAGTTTTCTAAGTATTCTTTGTATAGTCATTAGTCACGTCCCAGTCCTACACGCCTTTTGAACGGGCTTGCAGGTAGACCGGAGAAATATCTAGCTTGACATTGGAAATCCAGATTTAGGGTAGGCAAAGGAGGTGAGAAGCTACCAGAACTGCAATAAAAGCTAGAGCATGAAGGCAGAATGGTTCCCTGGGGACACAGTTGGAAGATAAGGTGAGTGCTGTCCCACAACCTGTTTCCACTCCCAGTCCAGGAACCACTGCAAGCCGCAGCTCTTCTCATCTTTTTCCTGTTTACTCAGCCTCATGCAAATTCCTACGCAGGTTCAAATGCTCTGTCAGGCCCTGATATCTCTCTTGACCAAAGCTGAGCCTCAAAAGCAAATAACATTTTCATCTTCTCCAATGGCTTCTGCAGCCTACTCCAAATATCATATTACCGCAGCTAAAGTGGTAGCAGTACCAAAGCCGGGTGGGACAACATTATCTCAGCTTTATCTCCATGGACTTCAGTTACAGCTGTATGGATATAGATAGTCTTACCCTGTCCCACACAACACTCTCATCAGGTGTCTTAAATACCCTCTGTGCGCCTGTGCTATCCCAATGAAGATTTAATGAGTATGTTTTCTGTGACAATAGGAACTTGATGATGGGAAGAAAAGAAATATTTTTCATTCCCTTTTTCCTCAGGGACCGCCAAGATCTGTTGGATGTCTACCCCATGGGGCAGGCACATAAGAGACATGTCACACTTTTGTTTCCCCCCAGTCACCAAGACCAGGAGACCTTTCTGAACATGTTCTGGCTCCCTTTTAGCGTATGTTCAGATTCTTTCCATGGAAACACCTTTGCTGAGTCACATCCTTGAGCTGAGCTGGGATTTGGCCAGGGGACATACCTGGAAACACGAGCAGATGAAACATGTGAGGATACTGACCCAGCAAGCATGCATTAGCAGGGTCTACACTTGCTCTGGCACCTTGTAACTCTGTCAGATGGTTATTATACTACATTTTACTTTTCAGGCAGGTACCCAGTTGCTCAAGTTCATCCTGCTGTAAGGTTCAGTCTGGCCTGTCCATTTCTACAAGCTAAGGGGTAAGATCCTGGCACTGCTCCAGAGGGGTATCCACTCTGGAGGCAAAGCTGTGCTGCTTGTGGGCAGAGAATGATGTGTGATGTCCCTCACATGATGTCAGTGCTTGACTGGACACAGAGTCAGATTGCCACATGCCATAGCTGTCTCTGTGGTGCCTTGGTGGCTTGCGTGGCCCAGCCCACACAGTCTGCAGCAAGCCATGCCACTGCTTCCTGAGGCTCATAAGATGACATGGAAATACTGTGTGTGCTGTCCTGCTGCAGTAACCACACTGCCAAGAAGAAGCCACCTCTGAGGGTAACAAAAGCCTTGGGACTGGCTGAAACAAAGGAGAGAGAGGCTCATGCACATAAAACAGTTCACACAACCTCTCAAGTCAGTGAGCTGTAAAGATCCCAGGGACACAGTCTTCACGTCACATCTTCTTGGGTATCATCTCCTTCATGGAGGTCTGAAGCTAGATAAATAGAAATGTGACTTGTTTCTGCCATGTGCAGAGTCAAACCCAGCTTAGCCCAAACTCATGGACCTGGGCAGGTTCAAGCACTACTGTAAAGGTGCCCTCTCCCATCACGCCAGGACTGGCGGCAGAAAGACCTCTGAGAAGGGGTGTGAAGCAGCCTCAGGAGAGGTGGAAGGAGAGGAGAGGACTAGCTAGGGAGTTGGCTGAGCCAGGCAAGTCGGGTGAGGCAGTGAATCAATGCGTCATTCCCTGAGCAACCACAAGACAACTCCCCAGGTGGTTGCCCTTCCCAGGCAGGAGCATGTGTCTGCACAATGTACGTGGATTGCTGCTGGGGGTGAATCCCCTCTCAGGACCCAGCGGATGAGTCAGAGATGACTCAGGTCTTTGTAGTCCTCCTTGCTCAAGTGGTACTGGGTAGAGGGGGGAAAATATGAAGCCTTTTTGTATTTCTTTTATGTGACTCCTAGTCTTGCTGTAAACTGTAAAAACTGCACAGGGGCATTTTTTCTGGACAAATTTGCCTGCTGGGTGGACACATTAAGCTGTAAATCCAGTCTTTCATAGGAGAAAACAGCTTCATTTATAAGTGTCCCATTAAGCAAGCACATGGTTCATTATTTGTGGGGAGACCATTCTCCTGCCCACACGTTGAGGTATCTTGGAAGCAGTATGCAGCTCTTTGAGGACCTATTATTAATTTGAATTTATTGAGTGCTGACAGATGTGCTTGGTGCTTTATGGTCATATAAGGGAACCCTTGTGGCTGCACTGTTTCAAGAGAAAACTCCCATGAAAAGGTGGAAGCCCTTTGGCTTAAAGAGGCTGAAAGACACTATTCTGGTTTTTGCAATGCTGGCCTCAGCGGCACTCCATGGCAAAGCACTGGTAAACTCCAAAGGGAATAAACAGGGACTCTCTCCTCTGCAATCAGCTAGGTAGCATTTGCTACACTGATTCTATCTGCCTGGGCTATATCTGAGGAACACAAAGGTGCTGGGTACATGGCAATCAAATTTGGCCTGTTTTCATCTGCATAACTGTGAGAAGACTTTAGCTTCTTGTTCTGAAGCCAATTTGTGGCTTGCAGGTCTTCTTTGGTCTTCTATATTGTGTTCTCCCAACACCCTGTTCTGCCAAAGGGAATGGCATCTCCTGTGAGTCTGTGGTTGCTAAAGAAGGTGTAGTAATAAAGAAAAAACACACTCCCAAACTATTTTATTTTTAATGATACTTCTAACGCTGTCTTTCAGCAGTGTTGAATCACAATTCAGCTAATGGAGGGACACTTGACTATAAAATTCTGGGTCTGGGTTTAACACTACAGAACACAGAGGAGAAGAGGCATGAGTAAACACCGCAAACTCAGACAATGTAGCAGTATTTTTCTTCTTTAAAACAAAACTGATTACTGTGCTTGACTGGATAAGCTTGGGCTTCTAGGCTGTCTGTTTGTGAGACTTTTTTGGTAGCTTCACAAAGTGAAATCTCATGACAACATCTTTGAGACACTGACAATACTTAATCTGTTGTAAAGGGACAGAGCAAACAGGCATGCTCCTTCCTTGCTGCCCATGGCAGGAGAGGTGAGACACAAAAGGCACATATGGTCTTTAAAACTAGTGAGTCATTGACACGTGGGATGGAGTCCGGGAAACTGTCCCACTAACCTTTTCCAGGTCCTTAAGCTTGGTGTGTGATGGTGAAGGTGATAATGATTAAAAGAAGAATCTGTTATGTTTGGGGAGGTGACATGGCAAAACACTGTTGTATTTTTCTTTCCCCTCCCACAGGTTAGATTACATTATAGAGAAAGAATTTACCCAAAGGCAGATAATGCTTAAACCATTTAGAAATAATTAATAGACATTAGAGTCATTGCATACTACAGAAAACTGTGTACTGAAAGGCTACACAATAACTTTCCTTGTTAGAGGAAAGGATGTTTGTTTAGGCTTAGTTGGTGCTTCCGACTACCTAATTACCCAGAAATGAGGTAGCTGTGCTCTTAAGGAAGTCAGAAATGCACATTGATGAGTGCTGGGTAACACAGGTCACATAGTTTTCACAAAATGTTGCGCAGACACATTGTCAAATTAGTTTTGCAGGCGGGGGCAGCGGGTCTGCTTGCTTCTTTTAATGTCTTTCTTTTGTGTTTTCTAAAAGGTAAAAATAGCTTTGCACTTCATCTGCAGGATCAATTCCTTCCTTTTGTAACATCATGCATTAAAGTAGCACAGCTAATGTCTCTGCTCAGGATCCATGAGGACCATCCTCCTGGCCACAGCCAGCAACAGGACCTCCCTTGTCCTCATGGGTGATCACCATCAGGATCATGGGACCAGCAGGAAAGAGTGGATGCTCTCCAAACACCGAATGCCTGGGGCAGCCCCACGAAACATGAGAAGTCCCATCTCGTCACCTGTTTCTCGTGCTTGTTTTGGCTGTCCATTCTCCCAGCTCGGCTGCTGGCAACCCTCACACCCCAGGGACAGCGCAGCTGGCAGAAAGAGAAGCTAAACCAGTCACAGATCCTTCGCTTGTTCAACAGCACCATGGGGGAGGAAGGGGATACATCTGCTCCAAAGGTTTTGCAGAGGAGGTTGGGAAACATCCCTTTTCCCCTGGGACTCCTTGCAGCTGCAGGCGTAACACCTGCCCGTGTCCCATGTTGGTGGCACAGCACAGCCAAGCATCTTCCTGATGGTGCCACTTCCTACCTTGCGCTCCTCACAGCTCTGGCACATGAGTCTAGGTTTGGCTTGAAGTGGGAAAGGTCTGTCCCGCTGAGCTGGGATGTAAACGGGGGCTTAGCCATTCAGGAGCTGGAAGCCAGCTTTCTGGATTTGCTCCTGTTGTTTGCCAAATACTCTCTATTCACAGGAAGATGATGAAAAACATTTCTGTGAGTTTGTGGCTGTCTAGTTCCTAGCAAGCCATTAACATGAGGGAGGGGAGGAAAACCCGACCCCAAAACCCAAAAACCTGGACAGCTTACAAACCTTCTCTGTAGCTTAAATAGAGGCTCGGTCTAATACTTCTAATTGGCTGGAGCAGCTCTTACCATTTCCCAGACGGTTACTTAAGTGCATGTAACCACTCTAACTGGTATGCCTGTTACTGTGCTGCTTTCCTTTCCTCCTGGCTGACATGGAGCAATGAAACTACCCAGGTTTGACATTACAAACCAGGACATTGAAGCCAGAACGTGAATGTAAAAGGCAATAAATACCAGGCTAATCTCTCCAGCAACACAAAAGCAATAGCAACAACTCTTTGCTTCAGAAAACTCAAGATGGTGTTTATTAAGGGTTTTTTTTATTCTTTGAGTTCAAGTCATTCCAGGTTTTGAATGTACACATGTAGTTGTGTGCAAATGGTTTGCACTGGTATAGTAGAACTCTAGCTTTTTCTTTGGACCCCAAGACTGTTATTGCCTGTGACTCTGGCATGTCACTTGACATCACTCTCTGACTAAAGTCCCCATCTGTGACATAAGGTTGACACACTTTACTGAATTCTGGCTGCTTAGACTATTAGGCTTTCCGGTGTTAAAGGACTTCTACTTCTCTGTGGTATTCAACGTTGTGACTTCCAAGCTTGCTTTTGGTCTCTGAGGGAAAATGTAATACAGAGACTCAGCCACAGAGTTCCCATAAATTAAAAGTTGTGCTCTCCCAACAGAAAATCAGGCATTTTACTAGTCACTAGGAAGGTAATAACTCTTTTCCCTTCCCTTCCCTTCCCTTCCCTTCCCTTCCCTTCCTGTTCATAGCAAGGATGCCATACTTCCTCTCATTGCAATGATTTACCATTTTCGACCTGTTTCCACTGATTTCTTTTTTATTTATTTACTTAAACTTTTGTTTAGATAAGAAACAACAAAAGATTGCCAATAGTTTATACCAGGAGCTTATACTTACAGTATTTTAGCATTCTAAAAGAGAGACCAGACACCTGTTTCTCGTGCTCCTATAGCAAATTAGATCTGTTTACAAGCTACCACTTTTATCGATACCTTCTAATGAAGACAACTGGTCTCAGGGCATCAAGCTGCCTATTTTCCTTTCAGTATGGCACTTTGGTCACAGAACCAGAAATGCTCCCTTTCCCAGCACCCCTTGAGATGATGATCTCTCTGAAGGACCTCTCCGTTCCTGGGCCATCCAGCTAACCACCAAGGGAGTCCCCCAGCACCCTGAGCGGCTTTGAAAAGCCTAGCTATGGGCAGGTGGCTTTTCACAGTGAAGGTTTCCATCCCTGCGGCTGAGGTCTGAGTCCTGCTCCCCCTGCCCCTCTGAGCACTCTGGCATCCTCCTTTCCCATCCTGCTGCAGCCTGGGGCGGGAGCCTAGACTAAACACTCGCCTGGCCAAGGAAACAGCTGGGGTGTCCATCATCTGCTGCTTGACCAGAGCAGGCACGCTTGTGTGTGAACCCAGCACTAGCTCACATTGCCTGCTCCTCTGCCCCTCCTACATCAACATCTTCATTCTCTCCTCCAGAGCTTTCGGAAACGGAAAACAAAGATTCAGGCTGTCTTGGATCCAGGCATGGGAGCACGGCAGGATGACGTCTATAAACATCCAGAAAATAATGGCATCATTTAACTTTCAGCAGAAGGCTTATTTATCTCTGAAGAGATTATACCAAGTGTTTCCATGCAGAGCAGAGCAACGGAGTAGATGTAAAACCATGACAGGAAACTTTTTATACACGAAAGGGGATTGTAAATTTCTGGCGTAAAGTTATGGATTACATTCATGAGACAGTAAGTCAGATGGTTCTGCTTTACATCCACTAGAGATTTGCCCTTTACAGCCATTTGGAGTGGCGATGCTTAAACAGGACAGTAAAAGAAAGGGAGGGAGGGCAGCACGCTCCATCTCTGCAAGAGCCAGTCGGTGTTGGGGGGCACAGCAGGAGAGCCCACCTTGCCAGAAAGCCTGGCTCGCCATCCCAAGAGCTGCACCCACAACCAAGCACAGTGCGTTGGGAGCAAGGAACGATGACTTCGCGTAGCCTGGCTGCACTGTGTGAGCTGCTGCAGGCTCTGCGGCTAATTCTGTGTTGTGAAATAAAGAGCAGGATCAAGAGAAAGCCTATATTCACTGAGCCTAAGGCTGCAGTTGGCACCCCGGTGTGTGCACGCATGCTTCTGGACCATGCTTCACTGGCAGATCAGATGCACCCTTGCCCCAGGCAACAGTGAAGGTTTCCAGGCAGAAGAAGATGGGTAATGCTGGTAAATAACCTTTAGGATATTGAGCTTGATTCTCATCCCATTTGCTACAGTGTGTTAGCAGTAGGACATGGCCCCTGGAAGCCCAGTAAGCCAGTGAGGAACTTCTCCACAACTTCCTGCTCCAACACAAAGGTACTGAACATATGGCAGCAACTACTGGGTTTCTCAGAGAGGGGGGACCTTGGCAGTGACATGTAATATCTTCAATATCTTCACAAGTGATCTGGATGATGGGATCAAGTGTACCCTGATGAAGTTTGCTGATGATGATATCAAGCTGAGTGGGGAAGTCGACACTTCAGAAGGGAGAGCCACCCTGCAAGAAGACCTGGATAGGCTGGAAGAGTGGGCTAACAAGAACCTGATAAAATTCAGCAAGGACAAGTGTAAGGTCTTGCACCTTGAGAAAACACGATCCATGATCACTGGCTGGGATCTACCTGGCTGGGAAGCAGCTCTGTGGAAAGGCACCTGGGGGTCCTGGTGGACACCAAGTTCAATATGAGTGAACAGTGTGCTGCTGCAGCAAAGAAAGCCAACAGGATGCTGGGTTGCATCAACAAGGGCATCATCAGCAGACAGAAAGAAGCCATTATCCCACTCTACTCCGCGCTTGTCAGGCCACACCCGGAATACCGTGTTCAGTTTTGGTCCCCACTACCAGAAAAGATGTGGATGAGCTGGAGAGGGTCCAGAGAAGGGCCACAAAGGTGATCAAAGGACTGGGAAGCCTGCCATATGAGGAAAGGCGGAGACAATTGGGTTTGTTCAGCCTTGAGAAAAGAAGGCTTAGGGGAGACCTTATCACCGTGTTCCAGTATTTAAACAGTGTCTAGAAAGAAGATGGAGACTCCCTTTTTACAAGGAATCACATGGAAAAGATGAGGGATAACAGGTACAAGTTAATCCTGGGGAGATTCTGATTGGACACAAGAGGAAAATTTTTCACAGTGAAGACAATCAGCCATTGGAATAATCTCCCCGGGGAAGTGTCAACATTGGGCACTTTTAAGATTCAGCTGGACAGGGTGCTGGGCCATCTTGTGCAGGCAGTGCTTTTACCAAGAAAGGTTGGACCAGATGATCTTTGAGTTCCTTTCCAACCTGGTATTCTATGATTTTATAATTCTATGACATAACAGGAAGGCCAGGTTGACTCTACCATTAAAAATTAAGCAGACAACAGATTGACCAGGGGATAATGGAAATGCCCCAAACACAAGAATGGACCAAGAGAAGTGCGTTGTAAGCATCTCCTGCTCCTTTCTATAATTTGACTTCCATGTGCATGCATTAGCAGCAAAAACCCATCTCCTGGCATTGGGGGCAATGTACGTTTGTGTGGAGATATCTGAGCCCAGACCACCCAATCCCTGTGTTTGGGATGGCAAAACCAAACCAAACCAAACCAAAACCAAAACTAAAACATATCCAACCCTCCTCCCCCAGTGGAGTCCTCTGGGGCAGCAAAAGGGTGATGTGAGAAACATCATTACAATTTCTGGATGTCTGGATGCAGGTTGAACGGATAGAGCTTTAGGTGTTTCTGGGCATTGAGGGCTCTGCTGGAGCAGTGTAGATGTGCTTCAGCTGAGACAGTCCGGAGTCAGGGCAGGCGGATGCCCCATGCTTCATTCATTGGGTGGGGAGAAGAGGCAGTGAGAGAGGCAGAGGCAAGAGGGGATTCTGTGGGTGTTAGCAAAGTGTAAAACAAAAGCCCGTGCTTTGGTCTCCTTTCCAGGATGTGTTCAGCGCTTCTGTTGAAGAAGAACAAGGAGCACGTGTTTAATGAAAATTCAGTCATTATAGTGACACTCACAGGCCTACATTAATTTAGTGTTGAATGTACACATGAGCAGGTAATGAGACACATTTCCTGTCCTGAAGAGGCTGTGGTCCAAATGCACCTGGCAAAGCGAGGGTGGGAAGTGAAAGGAAGGCCAGGGAAGCCTTGTGCTCTCCCAGCCAATGGACACGGTACAGTCGGGATAGAAGAGAGCCCTGCTGCCCTCCTAGCACCAGTGCACAGCAACAGCCCCCACTGCCTCCTTGGGAAAACTCCATGGTCAAAGCAATATCTGGCTTCTGAACTCCTCTGCAGCAGATGATGAGTCTAGAGTCACAACTTCATGCACCTCTGTACAGCTGGTTTTAGTTTTTATCCATTTACTGGGAAAAAATGAGTGTAGCTAAACACTTTAATTGAGGTACTTCTATCAAGTGGAAATGATAGATCTGCAGACCCCTCCAGTCACCCATCGCTGCTTTACCCAAGCAACACAAGTCACTTGAGGATTCCAGGGCCCCTTCAGTTTAGTGATGGTTTATCAGCCCCGAATTACAGTGTGGGAAGGGAAAGACCAGGAGTGAAAGTGAATGTTTTTGAAAGGCATTTAAAGCAAGGCAGAGTCCTTCTCTCATCCACTCTGCATCATTTTGGGGTTAGTTCCGCAAACCCTTGGTGTAGTACTACTGTCTCCTCCCACGTGCCTTTTTTATTACAGGGCAAAAGCCAGCTTTCCCCTCCTCCCCTCCACTGCAGTTAAGCTCTGCAGGGATTAGGGACCATGGCTCTTGCTTATGCAGGTGCGAGCCAGTGCAGTCACAGGGAAGTGACTTGGGTCTTGGCAGTGCTGCGATATGCTCCGTTGTGCAAGCGGGATCCCAGTACACAGCAGGCTTCCCACTTCTTACTCAGTTAGTGGTTTGTCCTGGGCTGACCTGGATGTAGCGAGTGAGAAAATTACCGGACGAAGCTTCGTTTAATCCTAAATTCTCTTTTAACTACTAACCAAGCCGCCTCTGTACCAGCATGTCACATTGAGAGGATGTGGACAAATATATCTATGCTGAGGAGTGGCAGAGGCTGTAGTCTGCATTTAGAAATGCTGAGCAGCGTGCTTTTCTAAGCTGGCTAATTAGTATGGGCTTGAAACTAACGGCTGCATTTAACTGACAAGGCAATATGCCCTTCACCCATCCCTTGAGATGTCAGGAGAATTATTTCTTTTGAAAAACATGCCCGTTAACTCCTTTCTCTCTATCCGCTTTGATCTTTTCAATATAATCCTTTCCCTCTGCACTTCTTTTCTGCCTGACCATGAAAGTAAATCATACCGATTTGCAACTGGCTCTTCCTCCCTTGCCCGCTGAGTTGCATGGCTGGGTCTTCTGCGCCAGCGGCAGCAGACGGGCAGCTCGGCCACCCTGGTCTCATATAAGGAGCTGGGGAAAAGGCAGCACTGTGGTCTGAAAATGTTAACACTGGTGCAACCACGAAAAGGTGCTGTTAGAGAAACCAAACTGCTGCAGATGCCTCTGCCCTTCTCCAGGGCAGTAGGAAAGTCAGGAAGAGGCAATGATTCAGCAAGTCACAGTTTTCCTCCCAGGTTCTTCCCCTGGACTCTGGATTAAGCTAAAAATTGATGACCTGGCCTTTAAATGAGAAGGAGGATAGAGTTTTCTGACAAATCTCATTCGGATCCAAGTACCATGCAACCCTGGTGCATATACACCCATACACCCAGATGCTTGTGATGTTTCCCCACACAAAGGCGCTTATTAATGCTTGACAACAGCAATTCAGAGTTTAAAGGTAAAGAGTATTTGTCAGGAAAGAAAAAAAAGGAATATAGCAATACATATACACTCATATTTAGGACCAAATCTTGCCCTCAATTTGAAGAGTTCTGTACAAGGGTAGAAAATGTTTGTGTAAATCCAAAGTTTTGTGTAGATCCAAAAGAATCAAAAAGTTAATTGCCAAATCGGCAAATACTGCATTTTTCAGTCTTGGTAGCAGTGGCAAATCTGGCCTTGCATAGGAGTCAGAGGGATTTCAGTGTTTAGGTCACCCTTGAGGTACAAGAGGCATCATTTTGCAAGATAAATGTTTATCTTTTGCATCTCCAGATATATGCCTGAAGAGACTCTCTTTGCTCCCACAAGGGCCTGTTTGGCACTTGAAGAGCCTCACTAGCTTTGCATTTCCAAATAGGGATGCCTCTATTTTGGCTTCCATGATCAGGGAATGGTCTAACAGTAGCTGTGTCCCAGGAGTGCTGAGCACTTCTCCACATTATTTGCAGTTACTGCAAGCTGCAGATCTTTAGGACTTCACAAGGTCAAGTCACCAGGACTTAAATCACTGCAGCATGGAATTAGAGTCCTATTTTGAGCCACCACCATTTTAAAATTTTGCTCCAAGCCAGCAATTGCCTGCAGTATTGTACCAAATTAAAAAAAAAAAAAAAAAANCGGAAAAAGGCTGAGGGAATAAGAGAGGTTTGGCTGTGAATACTGTCATTACACATTGTGCACCAAAAGGAGATGACTTCAGGGACAAATGACCCTTGTGACTGAATTCCCCAAATCACAGGATGTCAATTTGTGTTTTGAAGGCACCTACTATGTATTGCAAAGGACCGATGAGAAAAAGTGCATGCCGTCCCCAGACTAAATAAGTGTCGCTTTGTTTTCAATTTAGAAAAGACAGAAAGAAAGAGGGAAAGGAAGGGAGGGAGAGAGAAAGCTTGTCACAGATGAAAGGACATTCTCAAAAGTCACACCATAGTGTCCTTACCTCAGCAAATACTCTGGCTTAACTTCATAACTGAATAATCCTGATATCTGATACTGCCTGAGAAATAAACAATGTTCCTTAAAGCTCTTGCCTGTTTTACAGCACTTCCCTGTGACACTGTAATAAAGTAGGTTGCAGCGAGTATCCTGCATGCCATGCTTCCAAATGTACCAGTTAATTACTGAGCCCTTTAAACCTGCTAACAAGACAAGCCTTGTTCTTTCAACCTATTGCTTTTTGCCAAAAAAAAAAAAAAAAAAAAAAAAAGAAAAAGTCTGTTGGGCAAATAAATCTTTCCAGAGAAAACAGATTTGTTTCCAAATCAGTCAACTGTGCTGAACTGGAAAGGAAGAAATGTTATTTTTTCCAGGATGAAAGCAAAACAAGATCTCTCCTTGTTTACCCTGTCTCACCCATTTCTAAAGAAGGTCAGTTTAATTCCTTCATTACTTTTTCCTGCTGTCTTATTTATCTTGAAGTCTTCTAGTCTCTTTCAATTTCACTGGCAAAGCCCAGCCTCGTTGGTCCAACATAGGAGTGCACTGTGTTTTGCTCTTCACAGCCATGTGAAGATGCTGAATAGAGCCGGGTGAGTTGTAAGCATCCAGAATTTTTCATTTCTTCCTCACTTTCTCCATGCTCCTGAAAAAACATAAATCTCAAGCGCTCATTGTTGATTTGGTTTCCTTTTAGCATCTTGTTCATTACAGATGCTCCTAAGCCTGTGAAAACCATCACAAATTCAGAGTGTCCCAGCCCTGTGTGCTGTGCCACGCTGAAATTCAAGCCCTTGTACTGTAAGTATCTTTTAATACTGATGCCTGGGATTGAGTCTGGAAGGAAAGAATGGCAGTAGAAATAAGAGGCAATATAGTAAGCTAGAGAAAAGAGATTTGCGATCGTCATAAGAAATAGCTTTCAAGCTTTAACTCAGAAGGAGCTTTGGGGAACTCCAGGGGGGGTGACTACCGTTCAACTACGGTGGGTAGAGGCCATCAGGTTTGCTTACTCCAGGCTGGCTAGTATGCAAGGTCTGTTTGCATGCCAGAGAGCCGAAAGGCAGAACCAGATGCTTATTTATTTAATAGTCATGGTCTGTAAGGGAGGGTCATCAGTTCAGTTAGTTTGATCTCCTAGATGACATCTTAACTAAAAGAAGAGGCACCCTGATGAATTCTCCAGCACTCTTATTGTGCTGGGTTGGTTACACCCTCTTCTGCCCTCATGTATGCTCCATTGACTTTAGAGCATCAGCATCAACAAAACTGCCTGAAGGGAGGTATATGTTACCTGCCGATATACAGGTTTTAGTGTAAAAGGCTCAAACACACAAGTGCCCATGCCTTATCTTCAGCCTTTTCTGATGCTGAATTACCTCACTCATGCCCCAGGCGCTGGGCATGCAGGCACAGCTACAGCAGCTTCCCTGGGATGCAAGGGGAGCTGTGAAGTGATGACTCAGGCCCCATAACCTCCTCAGGTGCCTGTGCCCCAAATGGGGCTCAGCAAGTCTAGAGGCAAGCCGGATTCACACAGCGAAGAAGCTAGAAGAGCCACCAAGGCTCTATGTGAAACTCTCCAGTGGTAGGTTGAATGCAGAGCTGGACTCAGTTCTGAATTTGGCTTTTAGACTCAAGGTCACAGACCTGTTGTACTGCAAAATGTGCTACTTGCAACCAGAAAACAATAGGATATGATATGTGGCAGTGCCTACATGGTTCCCCAGCTTTGTTAGCAAAAAGGGCAGTAATTTCACGTCTTCCAGTGCAATTCCAAGTCAAATCACACTGTTAAGTGCAGCAGCCCTTGCAAAACAAACCAGTACACCCTCATGCTCCCCATAGGTCACTAGTCAAATTTTATCTATTGTCCTGGAGCTGCCAGTGGATTAATTTCACCATGATGTCCTTCATCTGGCCTGACACTAGAAGATCAGTCAAGCATTTTGCTCTTTTCTGACTTTGGTGGCACAGGAGGCAAATTTTCTGACACCCACTGTCCCATCAGAAGTGTCTTCCTTGTTTCAGTGTTTGTGCCGTTCAGACATGGTGCAGGGCTTTCTGAAGGTGCTTCGGTGCTCCTGCTGGAGTGCGAATCTTACAGGATGAGGTAACCTGCTTGTTTCCAGGGAAGATGCCAGCCCAGGAAGCAGGAGTGGTCTTTCCTGGAGTGCTGCATTTCCTAAGGGGCAATACCTCTGGCAGGGAGAGGCATGTCTGTTTCTACACACCCCTGGCACATGGGTTTCTGTCTGAAGTAATTGTCTTTGTGGCACTTTCTCCATACTGGATCCTGTGATGAGAACAACCAATCCCATAGTACCAAAGCCGTTTAGAAAATGGTACCTACCTCATCTTAGCTGAGGCCCCCACAGCTGGGATAGATGAACTGCTCTTAAATGCCAACTGATCTATTATGTCAACTTTCATGGGAATGGATCAGTGCTCCGTCATCAGTGTTTTCAGTTCTCCAGCCCCCTCAGACTTCTGGGGGTTGTCATTTTGAGTCATTGTTAATATTAAAGAAAGTATTTTCAGAAAATCAAATAGAGTGTCTGTGAAAACTGTCACACTTCCATTGAAATCAACAGGAGTTATTTGAGCGGGAGCAGATGGCACCTGCTTTTTCTTTATAACCAGTGTTTATTCACTCACTCTAGATGCTCCTAAAATCTTTACACTGTCAGCCCTTCTCTACATAGATCTAGTCCAGCCTGCGTGAAAGCAACATTTGCCAGCTGTGCTTCCAAGAAATTACACTGTGCAAATAATTACCCTAGAGGAGAACAGCCTTGGCAGCAACTACCTGAGTACTGGAGAAATGCAAGTAGTCAAAGGGCAAGGCTTTGGAGAGTGCTGCCATAAACTATCTGGTGGAACGTATTAGGGAGACATTCAGCAAATGTGACTGAGACCTCTGATTCTCTGCCAGCTGTCAGGTTTGGAATTACAGCCATAACAATTAGCCATGATTACTTCATGATGTTGTTAAGTACAGTGCAAAGATCACCAGCTGGAGTAGTTTCTTTCTGTGATATGTAAGTGTGGTGCCAAAGAGGAGTATCAGATCTCAGAGCTGAAGACTAGTGACGGACTGGCAGGTGTGTTCAGGGAAGAGACAGGAAGATCAATATTTACTGTTTATGCTTAGCAGGTCTCCCTCCAGACATGTACTCACACTATCTGTTAAAACAGAGACATTATTAAATAGATAAATAAAGATAATTGCATCCCCAAGTAGTGCTGTAGAGATTACAGAGTCATCCCATGACCATAGTAGTCCAGCCAGTTGCCCTGTAGTTTGACCTTGTCAACTTTAAGCTATTCCCTGATCAAAAGCATGAAGAAAAAAATCTATTTTGTTGCACGACCAAAAGGATCAAATGTTAACAAATTATAGGGCTTTACCTAGAACTCATGTCCACCATTGGTATAGGCTCCTAAGATCTCATAGACAAAACTGATGAGCAAATGCCAGAGCTGAAGACCTTCTGTATGGGCACCCTTGATGCCAACTAATCAAAAGAAGTGTTACCAGCTGAGTTCCTCTGGTGACCATAGCCAAATCTGGGACAGAGCACCTCTCTAGGCAGCTTGGGATACCAGTTACTAACTGCGTTCATTGGTAGTATCTGATAGCATACCCTATGCAAAGGTACAGTGATTTGAAGCACGATTAAACAAAATATTCTAAGCTCACTATACCTTAATTTTGTATTTCAGGTTTACAGCTTCAGTGAGCACAGGGCTGAGGGCTATTTATCCTGAAGGGATTGGATAACCTCACCACAGGCAGTGTTTTCCCTTTTCATTTAATTTCTCCCATACACCTATCTCATATCCTCAAGGCTTTCCTGAAGACTTTGGAGAGTGGAGTGAAGATGGGGACTGTGTGGAGAGATGAATCAGTCCAGCAGACCAGCTTGGAAGACCTTCTTAACCTTGATTGCCTCAAAACCTAGTGTAATGTCAAAGCGTTCAACTAGAGATGTCATGACTCCAGTCACGCATAGCTGGCAAAATCTAAAGTTGAGGTGTTTGAGCCTAGGCTATTGTGGTCTGTAAAAAGAGTTGATGCCTACAGAATTACTATTTTTAAGACCCAGCCAAATAATGTACCATCAGTAACTAATTTAATGCCTTCTTGAGTACCTGCACTCCAGTCACAGTGTCCTGATCCCGGCTTGGCTGCTGGACACCTCCTATCCAAGAGGTGTGATATGGAGCTGTTCAGTTATAACTGATCTTGGGAAGCAAAATCATTGTTTACCTTCCCTGACATTACAAATGCAACTCTTACAATCAGACTTCAGTGAAACGCTTAAGGAAAGAGCATTTCTGCCAGATCAAACGAATGCCCATGGAAACCACCCATGGCAGAAATTAGTTTAGTTAAACATTTGAACTAATCCTCTCTGAAATTCTTCTGGCAATGTTTATTCAGCTTTAATTGTTTCATGAACACACAACAGTTTAAACAGGGCCTTAGAACCTACATCAAGCCCATACGGTTCATTTGATACAGTTTAATTTGACCACTTGAGAGGCATAAACATTCTTAACGTGAATTAAAGGTGTCTCTGGAAGGCATTCAGCTTTTCACTAAATGTTGTTCAAGAAGTAGACAGAAGCCAAACAGAGGACTGTTATACAGAGTCAGTAATCTGATATTCTGCTATCATTACCATGAAGTTCTTTTTCACAGTTAAAACACCTTAGACTTGAGATTCCAGGAAGAGGTGATTTTTTTTTTTAATATGAAAGAGTAGATGCTTTGTTCTTCTATAATTAATGGAAGAAAAATCTTGCTGAAGTTTGCATAAGTTTAAGTTATACAAGATCTGGATTTATATTGCTCCCTTACAGGGCACAACCTGGTAAGTTATTGTTCCCAGTGCTGCTAAAAATCGTGTGGTAATGTAAAGTTAGCAAGTACACACCAAACTGTTTGATTTTCTGTGCTTCTCTGGAGACAGTGGAAATCAGTGGGTAGAAAAATAACACTCAAATATTCCCTCAGCCCAAGCAGGAACTTTTTAATTCTACATCAAGGTGAAGGCTGAATTTTTCATTAAGCTATATTGAAGTCAAAGCCTTCAAAGACATCTCTGATGCTTTATTGTCCAGGAAGAAGTAAACAGTGTTCTATGGCTGCCCAATAAAGTTTGTCCTAATGGAGAAGTGGGCATTCACAACTTAGGGCAAACACCTTGTGCACATACTACGAAGTACAGGACCACTGTCACAAGGGTAACACGACCTTCAGGTTCCTGATTTCCTCTTGGTTTGTCCCTGCTAGCAAATGTAGGTAGGTAGATACAGCTGCTTCTGAAAATCCCAAGCATCAGCAAAGTGAAGGTGCCAAAAAGTACTAACATTTATAGAGTGTGAAGCCACCCGTGGTCCAGCCTCATCGAGAGTTCTGAATCTGCTGAGGAGAAAGATCTTGGGGGGAAGATGGGGGGGAGGACAAGCACCATGCAGCAAAATGCAGCTTGTACATTTGGCCTTGGGTAGATTTGGGTCTGGGAGAAGAGTGACATAAACATATCTAGAGGGTGTTTCAGCCTAAGGCAAAATGCTCCCAGAACTCCCAAAAGTACCTGTCCTCCTTCAGTGAGTAATGGGGTATCTAAGGGCAATTAGACTACTCCCATAAGTGCCTCAGCACGGGATGAAAGACAGGATGAATCTTGGTTCCAGAGTCCACAAAAATACTTAGCGTAAGCCAGTGGTTACCACTTTGATTTATTATGCAAAGAGGAAGAGAAAGGAGAAAAACAGGAAAGAGGAATAATCAGCCTTCTGATCTACTTAAAGTAAAAGTGAAAGGACATTTGTCAGACAAACATTGGAAGAGCAAACTCAGCATAATGCTGAGAACTGAGAGAAACAAAAGCTAGGAAAAAACCTGTTTGTGTTTATCTCTTTAGCTGCTCTTCTCTTCTAAAGAACTTTTCTTGCCTACTCTGGAGTGATCTGTGACTTACAGTTTGCTACCAAGAAACACTAGCTCGGTGACAGCCATGCAATTTGTCCACACAAAGATGGCTGTGGAGATGCTCCACCACAGTCCAGACTTCCTAGAAGCTTATCTAAACAAACATATAATCACAACTAAATCTTGATATAGCACTTCTCATCCCCAGATTAGGGTCACCATTTTCTACCCAGACACATTCTCTTTTGCTCTAGACAGGGCCAGGCAGATTTCTACCCCTGGGAAAGCCAAGTAAAGGGGAAATGTGTCACTTGCCTACTTTGGCCAAGGGGAGAGCAGCAATGCAGTTCTTCAAGGATAGGTACAGGGTGGAGATAGACCAATGGACTTCAGGGAGCCAAAGAAGTTATGAAGACTCTAACTTTGAGGGTCTGGGACGGCTAAAGTTGAAGGGGAGTAGGAAGTGAATGGAAGAATAAAGTTACAGAGGTTTGGGAGGGGGTGGTACAGCAGAGATGGGACCGAGCAAACTCTGGGACAAGGGCTGAAGTTATGTTGGGAAGGGCAGGTGGGGATGGGAATGGCAGATCGGGAAGTTTCAGGCTGTGGCTAGGACTGGAGGAAAAGGAACAGAAAAGTGAAGCACTCCGGGCTCTAAGAGGTCAGAGGCTGAGGATAAAGAAATCAAAGGGTAGCTCTCTCTGCCCCTAGCTTTAACAAGAATAAGTCTTACGAGCAGAAAGTCATGAATGCATAGGACCTCTCCATTCTTTCCAAACCCACGACAAAGGGATGCCTACCTACAGTCTCTTTTTACTTGGACCAGTGTGTTAACAACAGTCTCAAAAGACTTCATAGAAGAGCAGTACTGCTGTTGGCCTACGGG
This sequence comes from Chionis minor, assembly GCA_013398295.1. Lineage (NCBI taxonomy): Eukaryota > Metazoa > Chordata > Aves > Charadriiformes > Chionidae > Chionis > Chionis minor. Next base: position 82,954 of record VZSF01006436.1, read on the forward strand.
AGCAACAGGACTAGCCAGAGGTATTTATCACTTCTTCAACGTAGGCCTGATTTACAGACACCTCTGAGACTGCAAGGGATATATTCTTGCTCCTGTCAACTGCAAACTCAGTCAGCAACAAAAGCACAGAGCTCCGTTCAGGCTGCAAAAACTCAAATGAGAGCTTGAGAAACTGGACCACCTTGCAGGACAGGCACACAGGGGGTCTTGTTATTTAAACACAGACTTGTAGTGCCATTTCAGGTTCCTGAGGGTACCCAAGAGAACTCTGCAGCCTGTCAGATACTACAGGTCTTATGTACAACTTTTCCCTTCGGAAGAAACAGGTGAAAGCCATGCAGGGTATGTTTTGGCAGCTCAGATGCTCCTGCATGAGCAAGCTGTCCTCATAGTCTCTATAAGATTACACCTCTACTGCTAAAAAAAAGAAGGCAAGGACTGCTGCCAAGGCCAAGCAGCACTGACTCCTGCCCGTACTGCTTAGGGCTTGTGCTCTCCTGTCTATGCTGCTTGGCCTTGGGCGTCCTCTGAAGCCCATGTGGTCTTCCTGTGATCCTGAGAAGGACATGCTTCTTTCTGCTTGTTGTCTTTTTCAGTAGGAAATATGTGAGATGCCCTGATGGCTGCACCTCAGCTCACCTAAGTGATGTTTTTACAAAATGCCCACAAACATGCATTGCATGCCTGTCAGTATGTTGTTAGAGCACGACTGTGAGGACACAAAGGCTTTTGGGAGTGGTGGAGGGCTGCTTTGGGTAGAGGGAGCCAAACCTGGTGTGTTCTTATCCATACTGCATTTGGGAAGGGTCAACATGATTTTTTTCAGAGCAATAGGTATCTGGGATCCCCATGTGCGTGACCATTGGTCAGCTGATACAAGCCACCACTAACATCAGATGACAATTCCAGCTTGAAATGAGTCACTGCCATTGCTGTCCACAGTTTTCTTATTGCAGTTGTAAAAAAAAAAAAAAAAAAAGTAGTTGATTGGGAGCTACTGCTTCATGAGGGCTTGGGATTTCCATGGCTTTTTGCTGGTCAGCAAAACCTGATAAGCAGAACCAGAAAGCTGTGGCCCCTGCAAGCTGCTGTTGGTTTGGGTTGGAACATGCTACCTCGGCATGCATAACCCAACCGTGAGAACAAGCTTCTCTGCCTTGCAAACCCCGCCGAGCCTGCATTTTAATGCTTAATATAATTCTTGGCCTGCTGTCATTTTGGCAGCACTTCGCCTGCAGACCTCAATTTAAAACAATTATTAAATGTAAGACGAATACCATGTAGGATACATCAGTCATCAAATCCTAGGCTAGAGGTCTGGATCTCAAGAGGTGGTGTTGCCATTCCCCAGGCTCAGAACATCAAACACACCCCACGCTACCCCAGGTGATGTTTGTCCAATTCATTCTTGAAAACCTCCAGTGAGGGAAGGAGCTTTGGTAGCTCTGTAGATCCCAGACCCACAGGAACGACACAGTGAGCCACAGTTCCCCTGTCATCACAAGGTGTTGATCTGGGAAGGCTAGGTACTGTTTCCCAGTTCCTTTGCTGACTTATTCAGTGATTCTTCTAAGCTTCCCAAACTTACAAAAGAAGGTATTTTGATATTGACTTTACCTGACAAAACACTTTGATGAAAAGCACTTTTGATAAAGATCTACAGACTAAAAAGCCCCTAATATTATTAGCATTTAATAGTATTATTAATAATTTAGAATAATCACCATTATTAAATCCTTGGAACATAAGGCCTTACCTAACAGCATGAATTTTTTTGTTTTGTGGCAGGAACAATTTAGGAACCTGTCCCCTTTCCATGACATCCATAAGATTTGGGCTGCAGGTTTTTGGATGGCAAGAAAGGTGAATTTCTGCTTTTTAGTGTGTTTTTTTTCACCCCATCTGTAGAGGACTTTGTCAGGAAAGCAAATGGCTCTTTCTCATAATCAGCTTACTAAATTCCCTCTCTGATGGAGACCCTGTAGCAAACCGTCTCCAGGTAAGAGCCGATGAACATGGGGGGAGCACAGGGCTGCCATACACATAGTCCTTTACCTTTCAGAGTTGGGAGTTTTGCACGGCCCTGGGGATCCTAAGAGTGTTTTTAGAAGGCAGGCTTCAAATGCATTCCTGACTCCTTTCTTGAGAGCAAACCACAATTACATGGGGAAAGTATAGTGAAGGTATTTGACTGCCAGGCGCTGGAGAGAAGATCTGCAGGAACACTTGTGTTTGCATGGCTTGATTTATTTAATCTGGAATGTCCTTTGACTCAACTCCCCTGTCCTCCTCTCCTCCAGCACACACAGAAGAATGGGGCTCTTGGGGGACTTCCATCTCCCCCATGCAAGAATTTTGCCTCTGACACGTATAAGGAGTAGGAACAGGACTGTAGCAATAAATAAATACCAATGTGATTAAAAACAAATGTATGAAGCATTATTAATGATACACTGGAGAGAATGGAAGCGTGCTATGCCAGAAACGCCATCAGGAACTGAACAGATATCAAGGGCTACATAGCCTGATGTTAAGGCAGCAGAAGGGGGCAAAGCAGTGATTTACTACGCAGACAGCAATATCTGAGCCTGCAGCTGGATACTTTCTGTTTGATTAGTAGAGTTGTTTTGAACTAGAAGGACAGACCAGACTCAGGTCTATGCAGGTAACCTACCTCTGTCAACAGGAACTGCCATGTTTTCTCTTGTTTTCATTATTCAGCACGCCCCCTAGCCCCCCTTCCATCATGCCTTCTAGGCCCACAGCTCTTGGAGAAGTTTAGACAACCTGCAGCCCATCTGTCTTTGCTTTGAAGGCATTTCTGGAAAGACAGCTGGATTGTCTGGATGCCCAGCAAAACTGTCTGTCTGTCTGCCGGTAAGAGGCTGAGAGTTTGGTGATACAGGGGCACTCTCATCCTAAAAGCACAGCTCTTTTCCAGCATTTTTCCCATTTTTGCCACCGTGGCATTTGAAATGCAACCACCACATAAGCAGTGCTTTACTCCAGTGAGTAATTATCTGACAGCTCCTATGCTTAGCACTCATGCAACCGTGTGTAGACAGAGAAGGAAACAAGTCATTTGCATACAGAGCAAATATTTTGTCATCACCTGCTGTTCATCCTAATGAGATTTTGCCAGACTCATTAGAATGATTCCACGCTTCTTAATACCCACTGGGATTGCTTTATTATTTGATAGAGTCAACAGTTGGCATATGCCACAGTGTCTTTGTATTCAGCTCCCTTGAAACCTCTGAAGGCAGCTAAACAAAGGCAGTGAATAACCAGTTTTGTTTCCTTGTTCTCCCAGGATGGCTCAATGCTGACACCAGTGACTCGTAGGCGTCACGGTTAAAGGGATCTCTTTATCAGCCCACTCCCACTGGCTTCTGAGGGCAGTAGGCATCTTTTCGCTAGGGACTGGCTGGTCTCTGCGTGGCTGAAAGCGAGGACCCTGAGGGTACCTGCTCCCTGCCGAGGACTGATGGGGGTTTCTGTTTTTTGACTTCCCCTGCTGGTTTTGAAAATCTTGGTTCTAAATCCATTGGTGATGTTCTTTTCTCTCCTGTTACTCTAGCAAAAAGCTATATAAACAACAGTAAAGAGCCCTAATGCACAGACAGGGAAGTGATGAAATTTTAGAAGAAAAACAAACAGCTGCTGATTAGTTCACTTCAGTAAGAAACTAGGGAAGATTTGGGTACGGCCCAAATTTACATGGCCTTTTTTGAGTGTAAGCTTTCCACATGAGTTAGTGATCATGGACAGAATGCTCTCAATTGCAGTAAAAACAACCCAACATATAGAGAGAAGTACTTTTTCTGTAGTCTGTCAGCTGTAATAATCCAAGGTGTTCCAATGGCATTAGCAGGATATAATTGGTTAGGGTGTTACTTATAACAACATGGAGAAAAAAAAAATCCCAAAGTGTGATATTTAAGTTGACAGTGTCACTTTAAACAAATCCACTCTAGATGATTTTTGCTTTGGGAGTCTCCTTTTTTACAAACAGACCTTGCCAAGAGCCAGAGTAAACACTATGTTAATCTTAGATCAGCCTTTAATTTCTCCTACTTCCTTTCCCTTCCCCTTTCCTTTCTATTTCCTTCCAAGACAACAATATTATAGACAGTTTAAATCAGACATGTCCATAGCCGAACAACAAAATCACCAACAGAGGACAATGAGAATAGCAATAAACTCAACATAGTAATTATTTTCCCATCACATCAGCAATTATAAAAGAAAAGAAAGAACATCTGAGTGCTCTTAACCTGATATTGATCATTTAATGTTCTCATGCCATGTAATATTAAACAGGCTAATGCTACTACAGGGAACCCTGGCAACAATTAAGCATAGCTATGAAAAAGTCAGACTCATTGCAGGCTCGAGCAAGGGGGATAACTCACTACTCATGCCAATGGTAATAATTACGTGCAATGGAAATAGTGAAATTAAAACCAGATTAATTCTTAGGCATGAATTCACCATTTCAGTGAGGTTCATATTTGGCCCAGTCCCTACAAGGGGATTGTGTTAATGTGATACACACTGCTTACTCGGAGCTCCTGCAAGGTCAGCCTGTTGGTCAGTGGTTGGCATAGGCTAATTGGGAATTGTAGCTTCTCTCTACAAGTTGAAGAATGAACTCGGCAACAGGTTAACTCATGAGCATTACAATTCCTGCGCTCTTCATTCACCCTGTGTGCTGAAACCTCATTATAACCAACACAGGAAAAGCCAAGTTTCAGGGTTTTGCTGCTGGGCTGGTTCTAAACTTGAATCACCTGTCGTTCAGTCCACAGAGCACGTGCCTGTTTGTAGACCTGGAGATTTGGTTGCCAAAACATAGGTGCTGGTTGGCTTAAGTACCCTATCTGGTGTCTGGCTGCTCCTCCTAGACACTATTAATCTCCTATTACTTTCAAATTATATCTGCCAGTCCTGTAATACCTTAAACATAGCAGGATGTTTTAAAAGAAAATGGATCCATGTGTTTAGCCAATTGAGTTGCACCTCAGCATTTGGTTCCATGAATAGCTCTTCTGCTGACTGCACTGTCTAGATTTCGGTTGACCACATCAGGAGCTTAGACTCCTGGCTCATCTGTAGGCACCAAGTGCATGCTACAGCTTCCAAAACACGGCCTATTGGAGTTGTCCTGCAATAGTATGGTCGCCTCTGTAGGTGGACATGTGCCTCCTGTAGATACTGTGCTATATCTGTCAGCCCAGCCCGAATACCTCAGCTATCTCACGGCAGCTCAGATGGCTCTCGGTTATCTATGTGTGAGCAACTTAACTGACCTCATGGAGTATATCTCAACTGTCTGCAAACACGGAGTCCTTCTGGTGCTGATCTTGAGGTTTATACTATGAATGATGGACAAGTCTGCTTGTGAGAGCAAACTCAGACCTGTGTTTAATTGAGAGCACAAATAAAACCACAAAGAGTCACCATGGGAGGAGAAAGAATGGTGAACAGACACTGTGGGGTGAGGTTTTCTTCTCCATGGTGTCATGGCGGGTGCAGTAGCGGTTCCTCAGAAGCATTCTTGCTGTAAGAATGCTGTCAGATACAGAGGAAGCACCGAATTTGAACCATATGTGGGGACCCTGCACAATGCAATCCCATTTACAGCTCCATTAATTTTAGTTTCTGTTATTTCATCTTGTACCACTTTAATCTCTCTAGGCAAATTATCATCAAAGTCCTACCCAAATTAGCAAAAGGCTTTTTCCTTTCCTGATTTATGTCAAGGAAGAGAGTCCTGATTCAGACAGGTTAAAAAACTCCACCTCAAACCTTCCGCTACTTCTGCAAGACTTTAAAGAGAGCTCTAAATGTTTGGATGGGTTTGCTTTTGTTTCCATTTCCTGAGGAAAGCTGGAAACATTGACGTTTGTAGTATTTCTGACCATCCCCAAATCCTCTAGCCTCTGAAGGGAAGGAGGGAGAGAGAGGATATGCCAGAGAGGTCAGATAATCAGACATTCCCTCCAGAAAAGGATTGTTGGTGAAAGACAAACGGATTCTGATGAAGAACGCATGGTCTCGTAGGGGGCAAGCATGGAAGATCCTGACACTGAAATTTTTTATTACTCCTTTTATTTTTGTTTTATTTATCTTTTATTTTTCCTAGTCTCCATACAGACCCCATCATTGGAATTCCATGGTTTACATGGTTTTCAACCTAAAACCAAAGAAGCCAGAAGAATAAAAGTTGGCAGTGGCACAAAACATGGGCAGGCATAGAGAAGCATGCCCTCTAGGATTTCCTGCAAATGCATTACCTGCCTGTGGAAAAAAGAAAAATAATGCAAATGGGAATATTTTTTCCTTTAAATTGGAATTTGATTTATTTTAAAACTGAGCTGTCTAAAGTTGTGATGAACATACGTTAAAGCCTAAATTTGCTATATTTAATCAAACAATTTGAGTTATAATGAATGAATATTTTTTATACTAAGCATTCTAGGTTCACTTACCAAGTTTTGAGGAAAGGTAAAAAATGCTGAATTTGCAAAAATCATTGACTAAGCAGAACCTATGGGTGTCCTCAATTAGCTTTTAAAGCAAAACTGTTTGTTTGAAAATTCAGGTGATCAAATCAATTCAATTGCCTTATTTTCACAAATTCATCTTTTTTAGATAAATGTATTTTAGGAATTCTGTCCTTTCCACTTTTCATTTAATTCCACTTTCTGTGGGAGTAGAATCTGACATAAACTGAATAATAAAAAAAAAGGAATGGATCACCCACCATTTCCTGCTCTAATAAAAATGATAAAAGTTACATTTCCAAATAAACATATGTTAAGCTACATGACTGTTTAAATCAGGGGCCTCCCATGCTGTGTATCCTCTAGTACCTCTTATGTTTCTGGTTAACATTAACAAAAAGAACAAAATGTAGTTTAAAGGAGCCATACCTTATTTAAGAGATGTAATTTAGTATTTACCAAGCAATGTGGATATATACTCCTTAAAAAAACCCCAAGCAAGCACGAATGCAAACCAAGATTAAAATAGCTACTATAGACCAAGGTTTCTTGCTTGGTGATTTAAAACATGCTCACATTTATACACTTTATTCTAAACCTATTCGTTCTGAAAGCAATCCACATAGGTTCAATCCCAGAATTTCTTAATTACACCTACTGCCTTATTCTGAACCATGGCTGGTCTTGCCAGTCTTGAACATCTCTACTACCCATTACTGTCAGCCTGCTGCTTGGAGAAAGCTTTCTCCATGCAATCTGACATTTCAGGAAAGAAAGAAGGCTTCATACAGGCTCCTTATTGACTAATAAATCAATATTCCACTTCCTAATTCAACCCTTCTACACAACAGAAGTATGGACGAGTCTCCAACAAGACTATCCACTGCTGTTGTCCCTTTCTACTTTGTCATAGAAAGTCAAAGCAACCTCACGTGCGATCATTCACGCTTTCTTCCAGAAGAGACATCTAACCTCCATCTAAAGCTTATCCTTACTATTTAATTGTTGCTTTATGCAAACAAATTCTCTCAATATAACCCAGTATCTGATCTCGCTCTGCCTTGAGCATGATAAAAGCCCTTGAGGAGGGCTGGTCCTATCTCCATCTCAACCCTGCAAGGATCCTGGACTTCTTCCAGTTCAGCATCTAGCTGGCAAGTAAAACAGAAACAGCGCTCGTGACAGTGATGGATGGTCTGCTTTCGGCTGTTGCCTGCCTTCACACCACTGGATATCCCTACAGTGTTTGATTGCATAACCCATGAAATCCTTTTGTCCACATTAAGGATTTGGTCAGCATTACCAGATCTAAATAACAATCTCCACAGAGGAAACAGGTAAACTTGTGCCCAAAGTAAGCAGGCAGTATGCAGAGAAAGTCCACCCGTTGAATGAACTCACTGCTCTCTCGGGACTATGGCAATCACAGTTGTGTAATTATTTAAACTCAATTAATGATTAAAAAAAAACAAAAAACAAACTTAACAGATACTTTTGGCAGCTACTGTACAGCGTACTTCTTATGTAATTGAAATTATACACGCAATTAAAGGGCAATTATAATCAGCAAGTGAGAGACTTGTGGAAAAATGAGATGTGGAAAGACAGCAAGGCTGTGGATAATACATTTTGTCTTGAACAGCCGCATGTTTTGCTGGGTTCCTTCAGAGACGAGCCGAAATGCAACACAGTGCTCAGCAGGAAGAGAAACCACCAGCTCCCCAAACCAGGTGAGTTTCCACGATGTGGACACCTGGCAGAGCCCCAGATGCAGAGCTGCGCTATGAGGACCTCACCTTCTCAGCATCCTCAGAACCCATTTTCTCCCAAGCTTAAACCCGGTTGTCTGCAAGCTACTCTTCCCCTATTTCTACACCAGGTTCTCCCTTCCTCCACCACGCCATGGGGCAAGGAGAGCTCCTGAACCAGAGCTCTCCCTCAAAGGCTGCGCTGTCTTTGTAAACCCATCTGACGTCTGTCGCAATGTGCGTCCACCCCCTGAAAACTGCCTGAAGGCGGGGGAGACCCTTGTTTGGGAAAGGGGAGCAAACAAGGAAACAGAGGCAAAACCTTCCCCTTTCTGCATGTAATAATTTTTCATCTGCTTGTTATCACATGTATTTTGGAGCCTCGAAAAGCCGCATAAAAGAGATGGATCATTTCGGCATGTCGGGCTGGCCCCTCCGCCGCACGAGCTGGGTGTTTGCGGGCGCAGTTGGCAGCCCGGCAGTCCCCCCAGCACAGAGGGCTATGCCGGAATGCAGTCTGGTGCAAGGACATCAGCTTCCCTGAAGGACCTGAAAAATGCATCGTGACCTATGCACGTCCCCTTGAAAACCAGGGTGTGGGGCAGGGAAAGCCTTCCAGTAAGAAATGGTGAAAATCAGAGCAGAAGAAAGACTCTGGGCTTGTGTTGAAGTTGGTGGGGTTTTTTCACACTCTGCACATCTCAGGTTACAGGCACTGTTTGTCAGTAGCTTGAGGCAGCCATTTTAATAAAAAAACTAGGCAAAGTTTGGGGAAGACATAGTGAAAGAGGTGCATGTGTGTGCAAGCTTTTGCCAGTGCCGTGGCTGACAAACTGAGTTGATAAAGTACATTTCTTGCTTGGGGGGACCCAACTCTCCCCCTCTTTGCCACTGCAGAAAGAAAACATTAAATATGTCTACAAAGCCACAATAAAAACATGCTAATGTGTCAGGGGGCCTTTTTCTGCACTTCAGACTCTGAGAATCTGCCTGCAAAAACCCTTTGGTAACTTCTGCATGAAGGTTCCCAGATGAATTACCCCATTTAACATCAGAAGGGGTTAAGGATAAAAAATCCCAGTTGCAATCCCAACTTTAAACCTGCCTATTTAATTTGGTCCTGGATGCCTAAGCAGGTGTGCCAGGGTTGGGGGTTTTTTGTGTTTCTGGCCTTGGACCAGCCAAACACCTTTATTGCAGAAGGCTTCTGTCTGTCTTTCTCACCTGCTCCTCCACTGCACCGGTTTCTCTTCTCATCTTTTCTCCAGCCCATCTCTTCAGGGTGTTCTCTGTGGAGAGAAGGAACATCTAATCCCTGCTTGTTGGGCCAGGTATGTGGGAAGGCCTTTTTTTCCTGTAGAAAATCAAGAAGCCTGTGTAAAGGGGGGAAAAAAAAAAAAAGACAGTTTGCTGTGATTAGAAAGCAGGCAACAAACCAGAAGGCAGAGGCTTTCTGGGCAAAGTTTCTCCAGGGAATTGCTATAAGCCACAAACCTACTGTGATGTTGCTCTTGATTTACAGTTTCTCCAGGCACCAGTGTGTGTGCCTCTGCTTTTGTCAGAGTAAACAGTAATCAGGCTATATCTTACTCCATCCACAACCTATTTTTAGGGCTTCACTTGCTATTAACCCGTTGCAGAACTGCAAGGAGTACGCACCCATCTCTACGCAGGTATGGCAACGGTGCACCCAGTGTCCCAGCCCTGAAGCTGTCAGTGGACAGAAAAGAGTCAATAACACCAGAAATCCTAAATTTTCCTTCCTGTGACGGAAACAGAAACATCTCCCCACTGATGCCTCCCTCTCCTGCCTGCCCAGGCAGCATAAGGCTGGGGTTGGTAACTGGAGCCTCCATGGAGCAACACATGTCTATCATGATGGGTGATGTAGCTGGCATGACCTCGTCCTTCCTCTCAAAATCTGCAAAAACAGGACTTTGGCTTAATTAAGTTCTTTACTACTATTTTAGCTTTTGATAAAACCTACGATATTATAGCCAGGAGAGCCTGCTTCTCCCCCCGAGACATTGCCCAAGGAGTAGACAACAACAAGTAGCATTGATTTATTGCTGCAGAGGAGGTAGAGAACAAGGAATGTAATAAATGCTGGGGAGATGAGAAATACACCCATTCCCTCACCCCCTACACACGCACACACACTCACAGGCGCTCGCAGCCCGGAGAGGGAGAGGAGGTTATCTGCCATGAACCAGCACATTGCTGAAATTCTAATGAAATGAGCCAAAGCAGGTAGGTGGTGGTAGAAATGCTGAGCTTGATGCGCATTTATCATCTTCAAACGCTCAACCCAAGTTGGTGAGGAATGTCAGGAGAAGGGCACCCTACCATTTGCATAAATATTTTGTAAGAAAGATAGACCGGGCTATTTCCCACACAGAATTAGAATAAATACGCTTTATTCCAAAACAAATCAAAACCCCGCTTTGAAGGAATACTAACAAGCTTGGCAGAATAAGCACATGAACGTTAGAAAATGCTAATTTAAAATCACTTTTGCTACCTTAATTCAGCCCCCATGGGTACATGTATTAGGCAGACACGGTTTGTACTGTGTGATCAGACAGTATTTTTCCACGCAGCTCCTTCCTTCAGTACACAAATTAGACACACTCTGTGGCTGTGGCAGGATCTCTACTTCATGTTATTACAAAAGCTAGAAGTGAATGAGGAACAGGACTGCAGGGAAGAGAAAGTACAAAATTACATCCTTGGATCCTATCTCCTCCTTTGTTCCAGAGCGCTGGGAAATGTTGTTCAGCCAAGGTTTTCACAGATGGTCTCTAATTGCGTCTTTTTATCTTCTAGGTGCCTGACTCCCAAGCCCAGCAGTTTGGTTTGCAGAAGTGCCGAGCTCTCCGTCTCAGCTGAGTCAGGGAGAGCGATGCTCCGGTGATTCACAGCACCATATCACATAGTAGGTGCTCTGAAAAATCAAGTCCTGGTGGGTTCAAGCAGGGCAGCTGCAGTGCTGACTTAGCTGCCCACTTGCCAAATGACAACAGTATCGTGATACCTCATCACAAAGAAGTTTTGCTAAAATGAATCAGCTAATAGCTGGGGAGCTCTTGTACCGCAGTGGCGAGCACTACAGAAAATCCCATGAAGAAAATACTTCAGGACTCAAAGAGCATGGTATAAATCAGGAATATACTAGAAAATAACAGACTGAATAGGTGCTTGCTAGTGGAGCCGTGTCCTTTAGTGCACAGTATGAAGCTGAAGGACTTTGGATACACAAAGCCCCAAGTTTGTGTGTGCAATTAAAGAGAAAATTAAAGGGAGTTAACTAAGGGTGCATGACACCCGCATGACTTATCAGCAGGGTAAACACCACAGTGCTGAGATTTGCCAAGGGAGCTAAAGGACCACACCTGTAGGGTGAAAGCCTGCTCTAACAATACTTAGGAGATGAAACACGCTATTATCAGTGGTTTCATACGTAAACGCTGGCAGCAGCGGAGTGGTAAAATTTAGGAACAGACCCAGTCCAGGCTAAAGACTAGTGCCTTCTCATGGGTGCAAAATTTTAAAAGGCTACCTTTGTCCTAACCCCCTTCTGCCTCACGCCTGCGGACTTGCCCCACTGTAAACTTTCCCCATTCTCAGCAATTCAGTCCCATTCTGCGAAGTCTTTGGTTTTGGGGCTCATCCTCCCAGTTTCAGTCATGGTACACTGCCTGTGCCAGTTCACCCCATCCAGGTCCTCCACCCCTCTCCGCACAATAGCCATTAATCTGATTTGTCCCTGTAGAACACAATTCCTTGTCTAATCTGTTTTCCTTTCCCTCACACAACTATCTTTTCATTCGCAGAGCACTGGAGAGTTTAAAAGGGTAAGTCACAGCTTTTTTTACATATAAGCCTTTTTCCTCAGCCTGCGTCTTGGCCACGAGGAACAGTGTGAAATGAAACTCTCCTCCCCACCCTATCTGAAATAATTCAGCCTGAGGCAAACACCTGGATTGGAAAACTTTACTCCAAATGGTCAAATTTTGGCAACATTGTAAGTGACTGGAAAAGGAGAAATCTTAATAAAATGCCAAACTGACAGAGCCACCTGTAAAAAACCTTGAACTCTAGACAGAGTTGAGCTGCCCTGGTGTCCCTAGTCTCAGACGTATGTCCTGGCCATGTCTTGTATGTCTTCAGCTCAGAGCTGAGTATGCATCAACAACCCACATAGTCCTGTCACCCCTGTTTCTGCCAAAGGGAAAGCTGTCTACAAGCTGCAGTGTGACCTGGATGACTGTGGGACCAGGACCTCCTCAGCTCTGCTCCCAGAGCAGACATGGCCCCCAGAACTCCTCCTGGACCCCTGGCAGACCTACAGATGTGTCGCAGCATGGATAGCGGTGGAGTCATGGACCTCTCCCTCCTGTCTCAAAGAAGCCATGCAGGCAGGAAGGTGGTGGTCCCTCACCCCTCCGGAAGGCAGTGCTCCAGTGGGTCCCCAGGGGTTCATGGTGGTGACCAAAGTGCTCAGCAGGGACTTGCCTCGCTGGAGGCATGTTGTGCGGTCGTCTCTGAAACCAGTGCCCAACCACTTTGGACAAGGTAAACACCTGGCACTGTTGTGCCTTCAGCACACTGGGTTAAGCGTTAATGTTAAACATTAAATGTCAATAAGTGAAGGTCTCCAGCATGGTCCCCCAGCTCTTTCTCCCTGCTGTGGACCTACTCTCTGGCCTTGAGCAAGTTGCTAAATCTTCTGGGAACCAATTTCCTCAGTTAATAAACTCTGCAATGGGATGCAGCGAAGATCGATTTATTAATGTTTGTGTAGTATGGGAAGGTCCTTGAGGGGAAAGCTCATGGGAGAGCGGCGTTGTTACTCTTATCTCCTCAGAGTTAGCATGTAACACATCTTGCTCAGGGTGACTCAGGGCTACGTGTACCCTATTGCTTACTAGAAAGCATAGCAGAGTTTCTATGGTACAATGAAGCATTGGAAATAAACTGAGACAGGGATTTATAGCTACATTTTCTTGAAATGTGTTATAATAGCCAGCATTATTTAATCATGGAAACATGATCTGGCCAGAGCTAACTAGCTTTGCTCAGGTGTGCTTGTAAATTTAATTTTTCTTCTACCTTGTGCAGAAGTTGAATACAGGCTAATGTATGTGCTGGAAAAATAACAAATCGTATTATGGTATAGAACAGGAAACCTTTTAGTTGCACAATAAAATAGTACAATTCAATGTATGCAGTATTTATGTAGCACCATTCAGAAATACATGTCAAAGCTTTATACAAAAAACTTGCACGCTGCACCAGGGCCAACACGCCAAATCCTATTAGAGAGAAGGCATTGTAAAAAGAAGGTTTTGATCTACATTTAAACAAAGTATTCATTGGAAGAGGAGTCCACTAATAATTGGACGTAGGTATCATTAATACACGTCCTGAGAGGAAACCAAGTCCATGGCATAAAGCATTTGCCTGTGATACTCACCATATAAAGGCTGTTATGTTGCATTTTATTTAAAAAATAAAGTGCCCATGTGTCCTGAAAGTCAGACTGGATGGGGCTGGATGTTGTTTTTCACTTGCATTATCCCAGCAATTGAAAAAAAATGAAGAAATGGAGTGAGGAGGAGGTGGGACAGAGAGGAAATGTGTGACAAACTGAAATCCTCCGTCCCGCTCCACTCCTCATATTTCTTTCCACAATATTCAGAGTCTATTGGACGCTTCATGCTTGCTGCTCACTTCACTGTGTTCTCTCACCCACCTACGGACATATTTCTATCGATCGCACATGCAGGTCTCAGTGCTCCTACTCCCGCCGCGCCGCAAGCTTTTGCAAAGCAGCTGAGGTATCCACCACTGTATTAGGTCACGTAGTGGGAGGAAGCATGTTTTGGGCCACGCACATCCCTCTGCATCCACTCTGGGGTCTGACAGACCTTTCACGGTTTGCCTGGTGGGACAGAGCCCCTGTTGACGGGGACAGAGGGATGACCACTGTCCCGGGGCTTTGGCTAGGAGAGGCACAGGCTTCCTGGCTGCTGTATGATGCCCTTCTGCCTTGGGAATGCAGTGAACAGCCCAGAAAGAAGCCACTATACCGGGAATGTGCTGTTTGCTACCGCTATCAGCTGTGAGAAGAGGAGAGGACAAAAAGCTTCCCTTGAAACCCCATCTCGACTTGGTTGTAGGCAGCCTTGCTGCTGCCTTTGGAAATACTTTTACAGTCCAAAATGACGAGAGCATACCTGTGTTGCATTTATGATAAAAAGTGAGCAGTGTGCCAAAATAGTATGTTTAGCCTTGGAAATAGAAACAATCAAGCTTTTCACCACCTAAGAAGTTGGTGAATAGTATACAAATATAAAAGTAGTGCTGATTTTTTTTCAGATACACCTCATGAATAAGACTCTGGATGCTGGTTTATTTGTGTTCCTGGAAAATCTGCTTATCTCTAAATTGCAATGTAGAATTAATACACTAAAGGAATTTGTAACATGTGCTTCTCAGTGGTTGTTTACCAGCTTGATAATTTTCCAGAGATATTTTGTCATTCACTACTTCACACCAGCATTATCTTAAAACTAATACCAAAAGCTAGTTGTTCCAGACAGCTGAACTGAAATGTGCAATACGCGGAGCTGTGGCCAACACAACAATTCCCGCGTCGTGTGCACTGCTAATTATGCAAGAAGTGGTGCTTATTGTGCAGAAGTCCGTACAGTCAGCTCTGGTGCTCTCCGACATGACTCACCTACTCTCACTCTGCTGTGCAACGCCAACTTTTTCCATATATATCCTCTGTCTACATGGATATCCAGATCCATCCTCTCCAACTTCGAGTTTTTTGGCTGGGATCCCTAAATTAAAGGCTGTCTGTGCTTCAGGCTCTTCCTATAGTCAGCGCAGGTGAACACGCTCCTCCTCAGGAAGGTGGCCCTGCTCTTTGGTGGGCTGAGTCATTGCCGGTAGGCTGCTCCCCGCTCCCAGTTGCTCCATTGACTGCGGAAGGAGCCTCAGGCAGGGCTGGCAAGCCTGCAGTGTGCGTGTCCCAACCAGCCCGCCCTGCCGCTGCTGGTGGGCTGATAGGAGACCTCGCAACGTGTGAAAGGCTTACCGACGCTCGTCTGGGGTGACTCGGCTCCTGGCTTAGGTAATTCAGTTAAATAAATACAATTACGCAGCCAAGCCCACGGTGACTTCGGCTCTGAGCTGGAGAGGTGCCCCACCAAGCCCTGGTGGCTGCACTCCAGCTTTCCCAACCTGCAGTGGCTGAAGCTCTGCACACCTGACGGTGTGAGCCAGAGTGCCAACGCAGGACTGTCCCCAGGCCATTTCCACTGACAGCCCCCGTTTCACCTTACCTTCCATCACTGTGTTTTGCCTTTCCTCTTTTCCAGAGTTCGTTCCCAAGTGCTTACCACCTCCCTGCTGCCTGTTTCCGCAGCTGCTGCCTCACACATGCTTCCTCCGCTCTTCTCCGGGTACACCCTCTCCCTCGAGCATTTCTCTCCCGCAGAGCTGCTGCTCTTTCCCACCAAGCAGTTTCACCCCTGAGCTTCAGGCAGCGCTGCAGACATTCACCAGACTCCAGTTCTCTGGGGTCCTGTCCTGCAGAAAGCATCCACCACCCCTCGGGACCTCAAGTCCCTTCCTCGGTCACAGGGAAGACAAGAATTACTCAGAGCTGCAGCACTCGCTTTTGACTCCAGCTGCAGAGCAGTCTTTGGGAGGGGAAAGGGACTGGAGCAGCCCAAGGGTATTGCAGATATCTTCATGGAGTAATGAGTCCCCAGTGCCCTGATACATGGAGTTACCTTCTCTAAGGCTATTAAACATCTGATCTGCCCTCTTCCTCCATTCCCGTTCTCCCTCCATCTTGTGGGGGAGAGGCAGAAATCATCTTCTTTAATTTTAAATGTCTTCAAAATGAAATAACTTGTAGTTTGGAAGTGCTTGCTTGTCACCACAGAGTTATAGACAGGGACTAAGGGGATGGTTTTGCATGTAGGTGTTCATGCTGCTTTGCAGAAGACATGTGATCCCAGATGCCAGTCAGTTTGTGGGTGACATGGCAAGTGTGCCAGTCCGCAGGGTATAGGACACTCTCGGTCCGACTGCAGGCATGTCACAGCCTAGTCCCCGGACCTGGGATGCAACAGGCCCTTTTCCACAGCAACAACAGACCAAATCGTGCCCTTTCCACCCCAGTTCTTGCCCCTTGTGTCCACCATCAGGCGTGGAGCAAGCCAGATGCTCTAGAGGCAACCTCCTGCCAATGTTAGGACTGAGTTCACGGTCTCAGCGTTATTTTTATCTTCCAGTCTGGGCAAGAAATGAAGAGCAGGATGTCTGCCTTCTAGTCTGAAGAGACTCGAGTCAGACTTTTCATCCTTTCTGAGGACTCAGCTACTGTAACTAAACACCACAAGGGAGTTATTGAAGTTACAGAGAAGGAACAAGGGCTGAAAAATTTGAGGAGCGTTCTGAGGACTACAAAGAGTTCTACATGGCCTATTAATAGATTTGGTCTCAGCCCAATGCAGCTGTAGGCCCACTGAGTGGGACAGTACGTCCTAACGGTGTTTAGTTGGCTGATTACACCCTCAACTCTTATTTCCCGCCCCCCGCACTACTACTTCATTTCCCTTCTGCTGTTTCAAGCTGCTGATTGATCCAGAGCCGTGGGTAAAGAAATGTATTTCTATTACAGCATTAACTACTCTATATTCCCAAGTTAAAGGCATGTAATTGAGCAGGGCTGCAGACGAAGGGCAGGTGTATTTCACAGCTGCTTCGTCTCCATTGCTCTACTCCAAAGAGGAGCGAAGCATTGTACGTGGGTGGGCTGGGGAGTGGGAAGGAGCAGGTCAAAGCAACTGGTATTATGGCATACCAGTGTGTGCCAGCCTGCTCCAACACCTACCTGTTGACCTCAGGCTGTCAGAAGCACCAGGGCCTGAATAAAAACCCCCAAAACGTAACTATTTCTGCTGTAGTAGGGCAAATGCATATGCATACCACTTCACGCCTCACATAGCAGAGGAAAAGTAAAGTTTCTCTCCAATTACTGATGAAACCGAACCGGTGTGGTTACTAGTCCAAAAATGGCACAGCATGGAAGGTCCTCATTATCCTGATTTATCAGAAATATATACATCTGCCTCCCTCATCGCCTAACTAGCTTTCCAGCCTTGGAAGGTCTCTCTCTGAACTCAAAGGCCAGGCTCACCCAATGCAGAGCGTGTTGAAGACCCTGGTGCCACCACCGCAGAGCTGTGGAGCCCAAGCTGGGGTGGCTTGGCAGTTGGTGGTATAAACAGAGTGTGAGTCCAGTCTTGCAAGGAGGTTCAGGCATACAATTGCCTGACAACGTACGCCGATGCTTTGTGCTTTTTTGGGTCCACTCCCTGGAGAGGTAGAGCCAGGTAATGAGAATATCTCCCAGTTCAGAGGAGCACCCAGGGTCACGCAGAGTGATGCTCCGTGAGCTGCGCCTGGCTCACGTTTGGCGCTGCAGGCTCCGTAATTTTCCTTGGTGCGTCAGGACACTTTTGCAAGAAGCTCTGACTCAGGATTCACCCTGACTGTCAAAATCCCTGCACTGAATGTCATCCTTAGGAAAACAGATCCCAAAACAGACTTTCGAGTACATGTACCTAGAGTCTTCTGTTAGCTGTGCTCAAGGTGCAAAGAACCGCAGCACCGAACAGTTACCTTCTCACAACTGCTTAGGTGTTTTGAGTAGCATTGTAGTGTCAGGTTATGAAGAAATTTTGAAAAGCAGCTCCAAGCTCTTTTTGCCTCTTCAGAGCTGAAGGAGCTAGTAGAGCAAGAGAGTCGGGAAGGCACGGCAGCGACAGAAATGGATGGTACTGCTGTGGTCCTGCATCAGGAGAAGCACCCAGGTGCACGGCAAGGATCTGGCTCCGGTGTAACATCATCAGCGAAGCAAGAAGGCACAGAGTACAGCTTTGGGGACAAGCTACCAGCAGGGAAGCCAGGATGTGGCAACGCCGTGCGTTAGCCATGCTGCGATAACTCTGTAGACGCATGCTCCTACCCTAAGATAAACATAAAACAGTTTGTCGGTGGATGTGGGATAAGCTGCCTCACATTTTCCATGGAGTAAGAGTAGGAGACACGGCACTCACGCTGGGAGCTGTTGCTGTTTTAGAAGGTCACACCCAAGTTTGTCACAAGGTCACTTTTTCGCGTTGCCAAGCCCACACAGGCGAGAGGAGCCAACCCAAATTGAGTGAAGAATGCAAACAGAGTGTCTCAGCCTGGGCGTCCTCGTAGCCACCTCAGCACAACCCTGCGGCGAAGAGTGGATGAGAAATGAAAAGGGAAAGGCAGAGAGAGCGAAAGGCTTCTGTGAAGGAGGAAGGAGAAAACATTTGGGGGGTTTTGAGTTGTTGGGTTTTTTTAAAGAGAGTTATTTTTAAAATGCAGCTCTGCAGCATAAGATAAATGTCCTGTTGTTCCTGTGAGATATTTACAAGTGACTCATTAAATATTTTAATAAGAACGTATTGTTCCTGAGATGGAAGGGTTGACAGTGAAAGAGAGCCATTGCTAAAAATTAGGAACAGGCGGCAGCATGACTGAAAATGCTACTCTGCAGCCCAGTAGGCATCTGCAAGTTTAGCTGATGTGGTTTTTAAAGTTTGGCTTTATTTACTGGTATACGTTGGTGGTGGCCTTTTGATTTCTGCTGAGGTACACTGGTTGACACTGGAAGAAGGAATTAATTTCATTATGTGCATTAAAAAGAAAAAATTGGAGTTCTGATGTGGAAAACGTATTCTCATTGACATTAAGAAATACCGTAACACTGCCGCTCCCTATAATTCCTGTACCAAGACCGCACTTTGTATTTCAGGTATAGCATGAGGTTTGGAAAGACAAAGTTCAGAGACTTCAAAAGGTGGCAAATTCATCATATCCCCTCAGGAGTTATTTCAATGCGTAATTAATCGCTGTTAAGATGCGCACCTTGTTGCTAGCTGAAACATAGCTAGCTTCAGCCTCCAGTCATGGGATCTGGTTACATGTTGCCTGGTAGATTAAAGAGTCTCTACTGTAAAAATCTATGAAAAATATTCACTTGTTACAGAGTAAAAATTGGGTGAGGCATATCAAATTGCAGGTTTATAGGTCATGAGAAGGTTTGCGGATAATTTTGTGCTGGTTGCTCATAACAAATGCTGACACCACATTTAGAAAAGAACGATAGTTCTTCCTCTCGGTAATTAGGGAAGCCTGAAGGGTCTGAATATGATTACGGTTTCAGAAGGACTGTAAGCCTTAAATTCAGAAGACAGTTTCCAGCACTATATTTCTGTTCAGTGGTTCTTCTGGGTTTCTTATCTTCTTTGCCAGGTGAGTCACTTCCAGTGAAAAGTACAATTGTTGCAAAGAGCTCAAGGAGAATAAACAGAAGGCATGGGCTTGTTCTCCTCTCCCTGAATTGAGCTGAAATCACAGCTTTTGGCCGGTCAGTGTTTGGACACATTTGGAACATATTCGCTCCTCACGCTCTGCTTTCTTCTTGCAAATAGTACATAATTACAGAGACGTAGCCCCAAGTGGAAAAGGCCGTTTACACAAGCTATTGACATACAAGCAATAATACTTTTTACATGCCTGCTTTAGAGATATTTAACAAGTTGATTTCTTTTTATTTCACTTGAGGTCTGCCCCAGCATGCTGATAGCTGGGCTCTAAATTGCTGCCTTACAGATGTTTCCAGGAGCATCGTCCTTTTTATTATTGTTGTTATCTGAATCTTCTCCAGTGTACAGATGTCTCTCTTGTACTGGCACCCCTTTGTCAAACCGCCGTGTAAGGAAAACCAGTGATGAGGTAGCCATGCAGCATGAGAACTTACATTTGCTGATGCACGGAAGTGGAAAGCCAAAGAATAGGAAGAGTGATGCTGGGCGCCGTGAAGTCTCCATCAGCCAGAAAGAAGAGGTGCCTCATAGTCTACCTGCCCCCTTCAAATGGGGTGAGGGATGAGCCCCTCAGCCCATAGGGAGGTGACCTGGTTCTGGTTCCCCCACCATCTCAGGATCAACCCTCCAGCCCCCAGAGCAGCCCTAAGCACCATGGTCTGAATTTGGGGCTGACGCCTTCCTGTCGGGCTAACTGCCCTCGGGGTGAGAAAGCAAAGCTCACCGAGCAGCTGAGAGACCGCGGCCAAGCTGGGGAGTGGCTGCACGATAGCAGGGGAGTCCCTGCCCAAGGAAAAGAGGAGTGCCGGGGACAGCTCATCCGGGTTGCATCATTAGGTAAACCAAATAAATAGTGTTTAAAGCATGGAGGGGAGTTGGTTAGGTTGAGGTGCTGGCATGCTACCTAAGGTTTTGTGGACACACCGCAGGGCATTTTTGAACCTGACCCTCTTCTCCCTTCTGAAATGGAGACAAGGTGCTTTCCTCCCTCAAGGAGTGCAAGAAGGATTCAGGGCATTAAAACCTCCGGGATACACCATGTCCACCTCACAGGATAGAGGTCTATGCAGACGTCTGAGTTGGCTGGCCCATGGGGCACAAACCAGAGGCAACCAGCGCCACCAGTTTGGGTCTGGATGGAAGGTATTTCTGTGACTCCATGACAGTGGACTCATAAATCATGGCCTGTGGTCTGGTCTGTTAGCACAGGCGGAGAGCTGCCCTGACGTCAGGCCAACGTGGCCATGCTGCCGAGATGGGGGATTCCTATACCACACTTCCTCTGCTGCATTTCTGATGTTTCCTCAGGCAGGACAAGCCCAGATCTGATCAGAAAAGTCACTACAGGTGACCACTATAGATGAGAAATGGCTAAGTGGCAATTCTGGTAGGCATGCCCTCAGATACCTTATAGGCGATACACTCTTGAAATGAAAGTCTAATTAAATGATAAAACCAGATGTTTAGTCTTTTGGCCCAGTAAAATGACCTCTTTGACTGTACTCGGGTCTTCTACTGGAGGATACAACACCAAGGAAAAGAGACCCTCCTGTGAGGGCTGGTGTGAGGAAAAGTCTGAGCAACCTGAGATGAATGTCTTTGAAAAAGCACCATTATCTACATGGGATGCATCTGTCAAGCTGCTGTCAATACTGTGGACACTATCCATAATATCTAAGAACCATATCACACACAGAGGAAGACTCTGAAGACCCTACAGTTGTCTGCCCCTGATACCTGACTCTCCCAGAATTCATGTGTTAGTACCTGTCCGATTTCTAGGGCTGTACCCCTCAACATAAATGAAAGAGGGCATGGTCACATATATTTTAAATTGAGTGCCTTTGTTAAAGAAACCTATGAAAGGTTCATAGGGTTATAAAGTACAGTTGAGCCTTGAGTCAGTGCTTACAGTTGCTCAGGTTAGCCCTCAGCTGCTCTTCAAACCCAGTTCATGATCTCTGAACCTCTTGAGTTTGCCAAGTCAAGGCTGAAAATCCCTGGAGAATGTGCTTTCATGCAGGACTGAGCACCCTTAATTTCCAGGCCAGCCTAGACTGCACAGGAGTTGCAGCTTCTTGTGGCATAGGTTTAACACGCATTCATCAGGGGCTTTGGGAGCACCCATCGATAATGTCTTGCAGGAAATCACCTGTGTGGTCAATGTGAGGTGACAGAAACCATTCGGTTTCTCCTTATTCCTCTCCACCACCCATGTGGTGTGCACATGATTTTATTTGAATCTGAAAAGGCAGGGGGTACCTGGGAAGGAGAATTAATCTTTTCTAAACACCATCAAAAGCAAGACCACCTACCAGCCTTTTATATGCAGAAAATTCCTGGCCAGGAAAGGAAATTGTCCGATGTAAAATGGCATCCTTAAGCATGCCATTTTTAATGAAGCCACCAAGATCAGTATTTTGTGCTCAGGAGAAAAAATCAAAAATATGTTATTATCTGATCCATTTGCAGCCAGCCAGGCTTGGGAGGAAGAACCTGTCAGCGCTGCAGGGACTCTGCAATAGTGCCATGCCCGCTCTGTTGGGTGGTCCATAACGTGCACACCTAACCAGGTAGTGTTAGCATTCAGATGCTGGACATGCAGGTCAGGGGGTGATAATCTCATTAGACTCTCCCACATACGCAGATGTCTGTTAGCTCTGCCCCTGCATAAAGAGAGGAGGCTCAGCAAATGCAGAAATAGACGAGTTGCTCCTGAAGAAAAACAGCAGAGAGAGACACCAGCAAGGGGCACAGAAAACAGCTGAAGAATTACTCCCTTGGGAGAAGAAAACTTGAGATGACGCACTACTTGAAGACTCCAGTCCGCTCCGTTTTTTTAAGGCTTTTGAATTCCTCGCTCCCTTCCTGACCTTTTATGAACAGACCAGGGCCTTCTTTGAACGTGCCATGGGAGGATGCGTATGTCCTCCTTGCCTTTCTGCTGGCAGCCTTTAAGAGCAGGCTTCTCACACTTGTGCTAAGTGGGATTTAATGATACGCCAACAACCACGCTGATTAAAGAAGCAGATAACCCATTAAGTGGTGTTGTTTCAGAACAGATAACCTGCAATTTGGAAGCAATATGCTGTTTTAAAAACAGGGTACGCTTGTCCTACCCGTGCCTACAAGTCATGTCAGGTAAAGAAAGCTCTCGTCTCCTAGACAACCAGGACATCCACAACAAACCTTACCTGGCTTATCTAATTTCTTTGCTATTGTGTGTGTGTAATTAGGCAGAAAAACAGGCATACCAGGGGAAAACATCCTGACTCATCAAACATCACATATCCCCTGATTTCTTTTTCCTTAAGAGGCCCCAGGATTTTGAAAGATGCAGCAGTGCTCAAGCCACCGACACTTGCTCTTAGTGCCCAAGTCAGCCTGTGTGCTCCATCAGAAACTCCTGTCAGATGGGATTGCTTGCTCTGCTTTTGGTTTCCAGAGAAAAAGAGCAAGAAGGTTTACACAGGTGTAGCAGCGATTATGACATGCTGCTTTCTCCTATGTGAGAGAGTGAGCTCATTTTTCACCGCAGTGACTAAGGGGCCACCAGCATATTTTCAGAGGAACTGCACTCCTGTTTGGTCCCTTCTTGTACAAAGTCTACGATCTCATACCGCATCCTGCCAGCCGACAAAGGTGTAACCCGAAGGGAATGCTGATGGCATCCCTGTAGGTATGTGATAACCCAAGGTTAGTAGCAAGCTTAAGATAACTGGGGCTCAAACCCCAGCTTCCTGAAGTACTAAGGAAAGCTTACTCGTGGCTCACTACGGAAAGTGTAAGGATAACTTCTCCCTTAACAGTCCCGAGACCAGAATCACTGTCAGCCGCAGGAAAACTTACTCTTTAGGATAATGTGTTACAGCACCAGAAAAAGGGGACAAATCAGGTGCAGGCAGGGGTTGAAACACTCCAACACCCTTCCTCCCTCCTTATTTGGCTGGGTGTGCACTCACATAGACGCAGGGCGCCGTGGGTGTGGGCATGGCGGGGAGAATGGACACACTGTTCGTGGGACGGCGTTCCGAGGTCAGGAACGTAAATACTACTCTGCTGCTGTGACATTTCAATTGACCCAGACATCACTGCTTCTACCACATCCCTTGGGAGCTGCCCTTGCAGCCTGCTAGGTATTATGAAGGGTATTGAGTTTATGCTTTGCTTTGTTCGATTTAATCTAATCGCTCTTGGCCATAAAAGTCCTTTAACCACACTAAACAATTCCTCTTCCTCACTGGAGTTTACACCCATCAAATACTTGTAGATAGTTATCATGCTTCCTTTAGTCATTGTTTAGCCAAGAAATACAAGTCTAATCCAACTTCTGCTGGTGTAACGCTGGACATGGGAGGAATAAAGCCTGCCTAATAAGGAACATAAGGCGGGCTACTTCAGCATAAAGCTTTTTAAGAACTTCCCTCTGGCAGATAATTCACAGCTGGCCTCAGAAGAGGCGTTACTAGCCAGGAAGAGGACAAGGCACGAGGAGCTAAAAGATGATCTGATTTAGGGCTTTGTCAGTCAGGTTTTAGCGGTTGGGATGATACAGGACAGATTCAAGTATTCCTCAAGCTGAGCTCTCTCAAGCCCAGACCACTGCTGGGAGTGGTTTCACCATCTGCTAACCATGGTGATGTGCTGCCTGGCAGAGTACAAGCTGGACGGGGCCAAAACCGTATCAAGGACTGTGTCTGTAATTTGTAATGTGAATGAGCGTGGGACACTCTTCAGGCTCGTACACTGACTGTTTTCATTTTACTAGTACATGCGCAGCCAGAACAGCCTCTGCCTGGTTTAAGGCCACACTGACCAAGCAGAGGGCTCACAGGAGACCTGTGACGGACACAACACTTGGTCCCCACTCTGTGTGGGAGCTCCCTTTGGGCACACTCACCCCTGTGAGATCCATAGACTGGAGTCTGAAGCACTGGGCAAGGCAGAAGTGCTTATGGTCTGGAGGACATTGTCTGTCTCCTGTCACTGAACTCTTGTACCCATAGGACATCATATTTTAGTTTCTTGCCCATGTTCTCACCTCACCTTCTGTTTTCTTTTTGTTGCTGTTGTTAATATGCAGTCTCTGCACTACTCCTAATGTATTTAAAATTATCGGCCTCTGACCATTCAGGATTAATTTTCAACATAACGGGAACAGCACAAAACTCAGAAGCAGGAGACAGGATTAACTAGTTCCAGGATAGTCTGGAGCAATGATAGGAGAACCACTTTTTACCAGATTGCAGCAAAGCCTTTACCTATGTGCAAGAGTGCTGTGACATTTCTTTCTAGGAAAAATTAAGCCTAACTGGACTTGTCATATTTGAGTTTCCCCACCAATTGGGGTACACAGTCATCGATGCACTCAAGGTAAATACATGCCCCTTTCCCATGTAACACAGCCTTTTTCCTTTGCCAGGATACAGCTGGGACCAGCCTGGTCCTGCCTTGCGCAATGCACTTTCTGGATGGGTACAGTAGTTAGCCCTGCACTGCTCATGGGCCATCTGTTCTGCTGGCAGCGACCTAGACCTATAAAGCTGCTGTGATTTCCAGCAGCAGCAGATTTCTCCTATGGTCTTCTGGACAGCGCCATGAAAATCGATGCTTCCAGCAGCAAACCAGGATAAGCCAAATAATAGCTTCCTTGCAATCTCTCTCAGCCACAGTT
Source organism: Chionis minor (assembly GCA_013398295.1). Lineage (NCBI taxonomy): Eukaryota > Metazoa > Chordata > Aves > Charadriiformes > Chionidae > Chionis > Chionis minor. The sequence goes on from VZSF01006436.1 coordinate 108,335, forward strand.
GAGCCGGGCTTATGGGTATAAAGTCATATTTCAAGATGCACAGAGTGCTGGTTTAGTGCTGGAGGGCTTTGTAGGGCAGCCAGGCTTGGTGTATCATCTGCAGTGCCTACTGGGAGCAATGCCTAGAGTGAATCATCCTCATAGCCATACCTGACGTTTATTTCAGAGGAAACTAGCTTGTTCACTCCAAAGAAGATCCCAGGTGCACTGCCAGTAATGCAAAGTGCATGATTGAGGGACCTGACAAAGAGCAACACTGAAGACCCACCTTTCCCTAAACCTTTACAAGTTGCCCTTGAGAGGCACCTGAAAACAAGAAAGTATTTAAACCAACACTGACTTCTGTGGCATGCTACTGTGTTTCCCAGCCTCTTTCCAGATAGCATTTTAATAGTCAAGCTAAGCATGAGGCATTTCTTCAACTACGGAGTAGTTCAATTCATGGTGCTCAGGGCAGTTGTTGATGTTGTTGATGTCCAACCTTTATTTCTTCTGGAGAGGTCAGCCGTCAATGTCCATACCTTGTGGTGGGTCTTCAGACACAGTGCTTGGACTCTTAATAAACTCTCTCTCTCTCATAAAGAGACCCTAACCCCAACCAAGCTTAACACGGGAGGATCCTCTGATCACACAGAAGTCCTCCCATGTATCCCCCTTGAATCGCCAGGGGCAAAGATACTTGGACAAAGATGAAGTGACATGACCAAGCCTCTGCAATACCCCACTCCTCACCAGCTACTGGCTTGGGCCACTGGTATCAATTAGGCTTGGGAAAGCACACATATGGCTCTAGAGCTGTCCTGAGTGGCCCTGGCATTTCTTGTGGGCCTGGCCCTTTATATCCACCACATTCCTCTCCTTGGCTGTTTTGGGCTGTTCTGTCCCAAAAAGCCTTCATTTGTGTTTGGCTTGCTTAAGTCCTTATAAATCCAAGCTGTTTATTACACATGACTTCATATTTGTCTCAAATGGCTCCATATTTGTCTGGATACATAAATACTCCTTTCCCTCTGTGCTCTTTAATATTTTCCCCAAACGTTTTCCTGACTTGTATTTTTTGGGCATGACTGTGTTAGGAACAGGAAGAAAGAGGAATAGTTTGCTCTGACTACAGATGTACTGGCTTATCCAGAACTAATTTTGGTAGGAGTCTGCCAACACAAGATGTCTGAGCCAGCGCTTTTCATGCTGTCTGCTGATTTTTCTCCAGACTGTCATTTTTCTAGGCAGTGTGCTGGATGTGTTCACCCTGCCCAGAGGGCATGCACAGGTTTGCCGGAGGGAGGGGAGAGGGAAGGTGCCACCCTGCACCCGTCCTCTTCCTGCAGAGCCAGAGAAAACTCTCTTTTCTATTTGTTTTTATTCAGAAAAATGTCCCTGGAAACTTTTGAGGCACTCGTCTTGTTCATGACCAAGTTGTACATACTGGAGAGCTCCTAATAATGTAAATCCATTAGGCTTAAACGATAAAAGCAGAAAATAACTTTGTAAGACAGAAACGAAAAAGAGAGGCTGGCTATTATGACTTAGATCTATATTTAGCACCTTGGACTCAAAAGCACTATAGAATTGTGCAAATTAAAAACACACCAGAGCATCCACTCCATACAAATGCAAGAGGTAATGCAGAAGGCAGAAGAAACTGTTTTTCTTTTTTCCAGAATCCCAAACTCCCTCAGAGAGGGAGCCGGGGGTGGGGGCGGAGGGGACAGTAAGCTGCAAGCCCAAATTGAAGTGAGACCTCGGGAGGCAAAGAGAGATCAAAGATGATCCATTTAGTTGTGTGTGCAGGGAGGGACACCTACAACAAAGCAGCATTCCTTACTGCTCTGGCTTCTAGGCATATGGTGAGTAAATAATATGTTATTAATAACTCACAATAACCAGTCTGTTATCATCTATTCGTACCAAGCAATGCTGAGGAAGGAACTGTGCAAATTAAAAGCACAATATTCTTTAATTACAATAATAATGTGAGGACACTCTGCCTCTCTTACATAATATAACAGCCAAGGTAGTATAAGACGCTCATAATCTGATCAGCCTCTTGCGTGTCATATTCTCCAGATGCCCTTACATAAAAAATATATGCCAAAAAACCTGTTTCTTTGTGTCGCATGGTAACACCTACAGAGCCTCAGCCATGTGCTGGGGACAGACGTGGGGGACTCTGCCAAGCCCACCTCCTAAGCAGCAGGCTGGGTCAGGCTCAGGATCTGGCTGTGTGCCGTGCCGTGCCATGCCGGTGGGGTTTCAGGGACACCTTGTCACTCTTGCCTGCGGCGACAAGCTTTCTCTCTGCACCCCCTGAGCAACCAGTAAGTTGGAGAAACCAGATTTCTCCAGGGCCTTGGAGGTTTCTCCACCCCATGAGTCCTTGATGTGTCTCCAGAGGGTTTGCCTTTCCACTTGGCTCAAAGAGGAATAACTGAAGGCTCTTGCCAAGGATGCTGTTCCCTCTCTTGCTGCTGGTGTCCTAGCTCAGGTGTCTCCACTGGCCAGAACCACTGTGGTGATGTCTACATAGAGGAATGATGTCCAGGATAATCAGAGCAGCCAGCGTTATTGAAAAGGGGCATTTTTAAAGAGTTTGAAATCACCAAAGAACCCTGAATGACTAAATCAGGTTCAGATAAAATGCAGAAAAGATTCCAAATCATAAAGCCATGAGCTGTATTTTTTAATATTTTCTCCAAGTAGAATAAATTCCTCCTATTAATTAGGGGCCTTTTATTTCTCTGTCTGACTGGAATGATGCTCCCTTTGCTAAGGACAAGCACAGTCCTATCACTCCCCACTCCCTTCCAAGGAGTTTATCCCAATAACTACCATCGCAGTGCAATGTAGTTATACCTGTGTATAGGGAAACATTTGAGCTTGCATGGGAACTCTTACTTACTGGAAGTACCTAAAGTCTAGGGAGGAAAGAAAAAAAAAAATCTTGCAAGTGGCAATGCAAGTCTCTACATTCACATGCTTAAACTCCGGGAAGATCATTCAGTTTAGCTGCGCATTGTACTTTGCAAAGCTCTTCCACTGTGTCCCACTGGTTAATTATAAATTTTTAAGACTGCAACAATTTGAGTTGTTCTATATTTGAGTCTAAAAATGACAAGGAAGTAAACATGCTTCTGGGATGACCTATTACTATTTAAAACAGGAGCGAGGGGAAAGGGAGAGAGAGCAAATGAGTGGAGTTTATATACCCTTGGGATGTAGGCAAATGTCTAGGGTACTAACAATGGCATCTGCTGATGGTTTGGGGTCATTGGCTGCAAATTGCCTGTCTGTACAGAGGGGTCCTAGAGGCGAGACTTCACATGTGGCTTGGGGTGGTTTTCTTGGCAGAGAGCATGTGAAAAGGATAGTTGTGGCCACATCTGGCTTGCGCCACATTAATTCATACGCATATCCACAAAAATTAGTCTGTTGAAGTAAAAAAACAGCAACTCTTAATCTTATCAACTGACACACCTGTAACACTGTACCTGGCACCACAACAGTGTCCACATTGATCACCCTTCCCTGAACGGTATGCACTTTCTTCACCATACAGATGCATGTACTAAAAAGGCAGCTATTTAGACTGTTTTCTCTTTTTTTTCTCATGTAAAGCAGCTCCACTTCCAACAGCTCCTTCATTTTTTTCCCTGGCACCCACCACATCCTCCCTGCTGCTGCCTGATGTCCCTCTAGGAGCCACCACCTGATGGAGATCCCCCTGAGATCACTTCTGCCAGAAGCTGTAAGGTTTGGGGTGACCTCCCCCAGTGTGGTGCCTGATGCTACACAGCTCAGGCTGTGTGGTCTCCTGAGACAGAGTCCCCAGCAGCAGGATGAGATGAAGATTTTTCTTACTCTCTCACCTTTTCACCTAGGTGAAAAGAAAAAAAAACCCTTCTCTAGGTTTTTTCTTCCCTGTCAGCTTTATTAGCAGCAGGACCAGATTGAGGAATTGATCCAGATTTAAAAAAAAAAAAAAAAAGGATGAGGGGGGAGGGTTTTGGCAGCTGTTTCTTTAAGCCAGATCAGTTCCTCACTTCAATTCTCAGTGTCATGCAAAGTGTGCCAGGCAGGTGAGGGACCGCAGTGCAGGGGACAGGGACAGGTATTATGGGTCAGGAACACCTCAGGTCAGTATGGATAGCGAAGACTTTATCTCAGCCAGAAGTGGCAGTATGGATTTAGGCACCAAAGGAAGAGGTGTGATTGCTTGGAGGTGCCTTCAGCTCCTATCAGCTAGTTTTAAGCAATGTAGTTTAAACTAGATCAATTAAAGCTGTCTTGAAGATAGACTTAAACATTTCATATTCTGCTTCTTCAGACTATAAGGAAAGGCTGAGAGACATTGGTCTGTTTAGCCTGGAGAAGAGAAGACTGAGAGGGGATCTCATCAATGCTTATAAATATCTAAGGGCGGGTGTCAAGAGGATGGGCCAGACACAGGCGCAAGCTGGAACACAGGAAATTCTGTCTGAATATAAGGAAAAACATCTTTACTTTGAGGGTGTCAGAGCACTGGCACAGGCTGCCCAGAGGGGCTGTGGAGTCTCCTTCCTGGAGATATTCAAAAACTGCCTGGATACACTCCTGTCCAACCTGTTGTAGGTGACCCTGCTCGGGGAGGGGGGTTGGACTAGATGATCTCTGAAGGTCCTTTCCAACCCCTACCATTCTGTGATTCTGCGATTCTGTGATATACTTTATCACCCTCTGATGCGGACAGTCAGTGTAAATGGGGTTGATCTGTTTTTCATTGCAAGTAAGGATTAGTGATTAACAAAAAATAGAAGTCTATTGCTTGCTACAAAAATTATTGTCAGAGATTAGAGAAATGCCAGCTACATTACAGGTATGCTGGGATAGCAGGCTGCAGTCACTTTTCACTAGCCTCCTCCCTTTATGAACAAAAGTCCTCTACCAGTATTCCTAGGAAAATAACCTGTAGGTCCTAGCGAGGACCTAGTGAGAAAAGGTAAACAGAGGAAAGTTTTGGTTTGTAGTGTCAACCACCTCTGACCCCACTGTTTGAGCTGGTTTCCTCCACCTGGAGTGTGGTTTTAGCTGTGTCCCCATCAGCTGGTATGCTTGTATACCAATAATAAGGCGCAAGTCCAGTCATCAAATGGCATGGCTTCATCCCAAATGATTTTTCAAATCCACAAATCACACTGAAGGACACCTCAGGCCATGAGGTTTCTGGTTTTCATTGTGCAGGGTGTAATTTTTTTTCATGCTGTGCAACCAAGAAGGCAAAATTCAAAACCTGTGAGCAAGAAAAGGTCATGTTTTCATGAAGAAGAAAGGAGGGTGAAAAATAGAGTGAGGATGATGTATGTGTTGTATACAAGTTTATTCATACATTTACATTTGATGCCAAGAGGCCCCAAGAGACTATAAAGTATAAAAATATTCTATGTATTTGAATAAAACCCAGTAATGATTTAGAAACTCTCCCACCATAGATCCCATTCCCAGTACTGCCTGTGGCACCATCCAGGGCTCTTCTTGCACGGGGGACATCCCAGCCACATTAGCTTTTCTGGGAGCTTAAAACAGAGCTTTCCGTACAAAGCTGAATCACAGCTTTTTGTATTTAACCAGAAACCAAAGGATAAAACTTCAGCCAGATTTTAAGGCAGCTGGTTGATAACAGAGTGGGTTCTGCCCTGACTCGAACAGGGCTCAGCATCCTCGCTACCACTGACGGTGCTGGCCAACAGCACTGTCCCTCATTAAGTCTTGCTAATTATACTAACTGCCTCTCAGCTGTTGCATGGGCACCAGCCAGGAAAGGGATAGTGACAGAAGCGATTCGCAAGAAGGAGGACTCTCTAAATGCACTGTAATCCTGCCTCGCCAAGGGGAACAGACCAAGCAACATCTGGGACCCTTTTCTCCCCTTTTGTAATTCTGGCCAGACTCTCTCAGACAGCTAGTGGGGATTGCAGCAGGAGCTGGTGCCAATTTGGGATGTAATCTCAAGGGAAAGCCACCTCTCTGAGCTGTGTGTACACTGGAGCGGGAGCCCACCCGTGCTAGGCAGGAGGGCTGGGGCACAGCTGCCCCAGGGGTGCTTGGCACACACATCTCCGGGGGTACCCAGAGTATCCTTCTCCTTGCACCATTGCTCTCTTTGCATCTGACCTGCGTGAGGCTTGCTGGCAAGGTTGAGCCCAGGGCAGGAACACAGAGTGATGCCAGCACGGTTATTTCGAAGCCCTCCTGGTGCCGCAGGATGCACCACACAGCAATGGGGGCCGACTGTGCAGTGATTCCTCTGGGCAAGCAACAACCTCCACCCTCCAGGGCACCTGCGTGAGCAACCAGCCAGAGCCCTGGTGCCATCCTCTGCTTCCCTCATACCACTGCTCGGCAAGGGGCTGCAGAGTCCCTGTCGCCATCCTCTGCTTCCCTCGTACCACTGCTCGGCAAGGGGCTGCAGAGTCCCTGTCTCTCCGCAGGTCTGCAGAAAATGAAGCAGTTAACGGCAGGAGAGACAAAAAGAGCCTCACATAATAAGACATCCTGGTAACACAAGCCCTGGGACCCTCTCCAGGGATGCGGCACCAAGTTCCTGCCATGCCTCAGGCAGAGATGGGTGTTTCACATCCCAAGCAGGAGCCCCTAATAATGGGGTGAGAAATGAGTTGACCGGGCTGAGAATTGCAGCCTGGGCTCAGGCTTAGCAGCAGAGAGAGACACCCGCTTGAGCAGTGGTAGGTGTCTGCACCTTTTCAGGCCAGCAATGCCCAAGCCATACACATCCCACCTGCATTTGCATGGCAGGGGGTTTGGAACTCGATGACCTGCAAGGTCCCTTCCAACCTAAACCATTCTATGATTTCACCACAGCCTCATTCAGCAGCTTCCCCTTCCTGCCAGTTGCCTGGGGCCATGGTTCCCCCCCAGGCTCTGCATGGGGAACCCATCAGCATATGGACCAGCCGGCAGACATCCGCTCCTTGTGCCGCTGCCCTGAGCCAGCCAGGCATAAACGTTGTCCACAACAGCCCTACTACCTCGTTAGCATGCTGGCACTGTGCCCCAGTGAGTAATATCTGCTGGAGTTAATGAGCGCTGCACCCCGGGCCACAGCCACACCTGCACCAGGTTGAGGGTGTCCTTGGATGACCAGGCAGGGTGGTGAGTAACAAGCGTCTGTCTCCTCAGGTGAGCCAAGTTATCTGGTGGCTTTTGTCTCCCATTTCCCAGACCTGGAAAAGCGGAGCACCTGGAGATATAGACCCCCTTATAATGACCTTGGCAAAGGTCCACCACTGAGAGACAGCACTGACCTGGGCTCAATTCAGCCATAGGAACAAGTGCCCTTCGGATCTGGTCATGTCTACCAGCCCTCTCAGAAACTCAGGAGCATCTTGGATGGCTCTAAATGCCATCTGAGAGCTGCCTGTGAGGTCTGGTGTGGTCCAGCCTCCTTCCATAACAGATAACAGCCCCACGAGCCTGCAATGCAGCAGCAAATCCAAACACACCCACCCAAATTCATAGCACCGTCACAGCAGGGGTGACATCAGCCTCTACACATTTTTCTGCTTGAAAGGAAAATAAAAAATGGGAGAAGTCAAGATGACATCTGCTTGACCTAGCAGCTAATCACCACTTTCCTGGGAAGGTACCTGGGACCAGCACGTGGCACCTTATCAAACGGGTGTGTGAACTATCATCCTCGCAGGGATGCAGCCGCTGATGTTTGCTCTGACTCATCAGCAGAGCATGTTTGTCCCATGCAAGGAGCTGGTGTTGGCACAGATCTGAGGATCCTTGGCCATGGGGCTCTTTGGGTAAATGTGGTGCACTGGGTCTGGCAGGTGTTTTGTTCAGAGGGGGTTAATCCTTAACGGTGATGGGTAGGCTGCATGAGTTTGGTGTCAAACCCTGTTTGCGTGCTCACGGAGTCCTGGTCAGGCTGGTTTTTTGCAGGTCTTGCAGAGGGAAGACCAGCTTTTACGCCCATGGGTTAGAGGCAGCGGCTGTCGTGTAGAGGACTTTGTATTGGCTCCACAGGCAGTTCTCAATGGGATAAATTCCTCCTGGGGGAAATTTCTGCACAAGCCATGCCTAACCAGCATCTGAAATCCAAGCTAGGCACAAGTGAGCAAGATGGGGTTTAATCTGCAGGTGATGCTGCAAGGGATGAGAAGTCAGAGGGCACAAAGCGCTCAAGGCCAGGCTGGATGGGGCTTTGAACAATCTGGTCTAGTGGGACGTGTCCCTGCCCATGGCAGGGGAGTTGGAACTAGATGATATTTACTGTCCCTTCCAACTCAAACCATTCTATGAGTCTATGTCTTTTTTGTGGTCTTTCAGTACCTAAAGGAGGCCTACAGGAAAGATGGGGATAAGCTTTTTAGCAGGCCCAGTTGCAATAGGACAAGGGGTAATGGCTTTAAACGAAAAGAGGGAAAATTTAGAATAGATATAAGGAAGAAATTTATTACAATGAGGGTGCTGAGACACTGGAAGAAGTTGCTCAGAGAGGTGGTAGGTGCCCCATCCCTGGAAACATTCAAGGCCAGGTTGGACAGGGCTCTGAGCAACCCAGTCTAGTTGAAGATGTCCCCACTCATTGCAGGGGGGTGTTGGACTAGATGGCCTTTAAAAGTCCCTTCCAACCCAAGCGATTCTATGATTTTATGATTTGCTCTTGGGATTTCTCTGGCACGCAGGATCCCGAGGAGCATGCAGGGATATAGCACAAGGTAGCTGAGAGCTGTGCTGCCTAAAGGACATACTTTTGGGTAGGAGGAGGAGGCAGGCAGGGAGCCAGACCTGAAAAAACAGCCCTGATGGTTGTGGGAAAGCGAGTGAGGTTTGGGGGCAGGAGGGAGGGAGCTCTGAGCTGTCCCTGGCAGGTGACACTTGGCCCTCTGAGCCAGCCTGCGTGGCATCCCCACAGCTGCTCCCAGTGTCTTCTCCTCCCAGTGGCAGGGCTGGGGGAAAGGATTGCTTCGCCCATAGCCAGGGTCAATCCCCCACCCCCTCCAACTTCAGCCTGAGCTCTGGAAATGGTGCCTTGACCTGGGATCTTTGCAGACGGATTATCTTCACTCCCAGGCTTCCCGAAACTCAACATATGCCTTAGCCCTGATCCGCCCTATGCACTGATCCTCTAACAAAGTTGTACATGAGTATGTAGGAACCAAAATGCTACTATTTCATGAACAGGGGTTCTCCAGCTTTCCTGCAGGAGTGTGATGGTTCTTGGAGAGATGGAAAAGGACAGAAACACTCAAAATTACCTCTGAACAGCAATACTGATTTACCAGAAATGCAGAAAGGTAACAAATATAATTAGAACTGTTAAAAACATTCAGCTGTCCAGAAAATGAGGGGTTTACCAAATGTTTATTGGAAAAGTTTTAATTTTGAAATTTTGAACTAAAAATAGATTCTTCATTTTATGTAATTAAAACTTTTTTTTTTGCTTTTCAAATTCTCCTTTCAAAGGTAAAGTTTGTTTCCTCCTCAGGTTGACCATGTAAGTTCCACATGAAAAGGAGAAAGGGCTAATGCCTAAGGAGGAGGTAGAGGAGAATTTCTCCACACCTTTTTCAAAATGGAGGCAAAATATGGGAAAAGAAAGGGACAAAAACCTGGGCAATATTCATTCCTTTGAGCCTAGCAACAAAAGCTGGAAAAGAAAGGATGAAGAAAAACCCAGGTAAGAAATGGGTTGCATTTTCCATCACATTATTTCAACTACAATCAAAAACAACCTTTTGAATATTAAGCCCAGAGGAATTTCACAGCAAAAGATACTTTTAAGGTATGTTTCATCTTACTGTAAAGACAGGCACTACACAGATTAAAAGAGAGTCTGTCAGGTATTAGGGGAGCTTGTAGGCCCATAGTAAGAAGATAATGTGGAAAATTTTGCTAGAATAGTGGCTGTGCAGGACTGTTTCAAAGCTGAGCATAAATTAGTAATATAGATCAATTCCCTGATATGAGCAAGGGGTATTGGCCTTGATATATTTCTCTTACTTAAAAAACAAGGGCTAAAGGAATAACAGACTAACGCATCAACTTTCTGTGTTTCACATCAGAGGAGGAATAAAACAGGAGCGGGAGGTAGAAGAGGAACATTGGGATTCTGCGCACCTTCACACCGTACTCACAGGCCCATACATGAGTGCTTTGCATCTGAAATTGTATGCTAAACATACAAAAAAAAAAAAAAAAGGGAAAAATTGCCCACAGGCCAAAAAAAAAAAAACCAACCCTCAACCATCAGATACAAGTGCATACAAATCAGGGGAAGGCCAGACTGGCAGGAGGGAAAGTTTGTATATCAGCTCCATCAGGGATTTATATACATTGACAAGTTCCCCTGAGCCTTCTCCAGGAGTAACAGTCCCAGCTCTCTCAGCCTCTCATATCAGAGATGCTCCAGTCCCCTGTCATCTTCATGGCCCTTTGCTGGACTCACTCCAGCATGTCCATGTCTGTCCTGTACTGGGGAGGCCAGCACTGGACCCAGCACTCCAGATGTGCCTCACCAGCACCGAGAAGAAGGGGAATGTCACCTCTCTCAATGTGCTGGTGGCCCTCAACATAACACAGCATTGCTGCTCACGTTGCCCACCAGGACCCCTGGGGCTGTTTCACACAGACTTGGCGCTGAGCTGGCAGCCAGTGATCCCAAACTGCTCGGTGTGTGGCTAGTGAAGGCCAGGATGAGTCCTCATTGCTGCCCCATGAAGACACTTTTTATCTTCTTTCCCAAGCCTTCTCATGAAGGAAAGCAGGTCCTCGCTTCCTTTCCAAAATATCAGGTCTCCCTCTTTCCTCCCAGCTGCTGGAGGGGGGCTGGGGTGGACAACCTTTCCCAAAAGCTGCTCTACCCGCTCACAACCTCCTCCCTTGTTTCCCTTTGTAGGTCTTCCTCCTACTGCCTCTGCCAGCCTTTCCCATCTTCAGCCAGAAGCCACCCTTAATTTCTCCAGTCCTGGCAGGTCACGGAGAGCAGCCTGTGCCAGCCGGGCAGATGGCCCCATGAGAATCCCCCACCACCAAGCTGGGCTTTGATTTCCTGCCCCCAGGGGAATCAAACAAGGGCTGGGGACCAGACTTCTCCCTCCACCACCCAGAGCAGGTCTTGTGCTTCCCCAGAGCAATGGGAGAAACCTTCCAAGGAAACATGAGAATACGAGGAGGGGCATGTTTTAGTGGGGTGTTTGTCTGTCTGCTTGGAGGAGCCAGCAAAATCCCCTTGGCAGAGCTCAGCATTGCAGCAGGGAGAAATTTAATGGTGCGAGCAGGAGGAGTAACTACTGCACTAATTGAAAATTACTTTGGGGGAATATAGGTCAACAGAGCATAATCTGTCCTGCAGTTTGGCCAGGATACAAAAGTTCATACCGCTGCCACGAACACTGCCACGAGAGGTTCAGGGATTGCGCGTGGTTAATAGAATGGGTTATGTCTCATTCTGAAAGGGCAAGAGCAGCACTAGCAGCCAGAGCTAACAGTCGGAGCCAGACGCTTGCCCACCTCCTGCGCCTTCTCCCCAGAAAACAGGATGCCTTTCTTGTCTGCCACTCGCTGTTCCCGGCACCAGCTGATGCAGCGTCTCTTTCTCCCCCGGCTGGTACAAAATAGGCGGCCGTCTTCCAGGAAAGGCACAAATCTTCTTTGACAAGCAGTGATATTAACAGGGATTAGGGAATGCAAGAGCCCCTGCCAGAATTGACCAAAGGATGCAGCCCAGGCTGCCTGGCCCTGGAAGCGTTTTAATCAAGATTAGAGGTTACATCGAGGACGGGGCTGTATTTTCAGCCTGCCGTGAAACCAGTTCGGAGCAGGGGTTTCTGAGCAACTGGCAGCCTGCAATACGCGGGGGCTCACACCAGCTCCAGTCCTCCCCAGTCTCAGGAACGGGGTGCGGTGATGGAAAGGGAGCATCTCTGCTGGCGAAGCGGCTCATGGAGGCATCACTGCTGCTGGCTTGCATTGCTTCCCAAGGTTAGATGGGATCACGGCACAAGGTATGCTCCTACAGGTGCTCCCTCAGCATATGGATGGCAGGCAGAGCTGCACCTTGTCTTCAAACCCCGCAGAAACCTCTCCGTCAGGCAAAGATTTTCCACTCTTTCTCACACGCAGTGAGTTTGGCGATTTGCAAGTAGCATCCCTCCGCAGCTCTTCACCTCCATGCATGTCCCCTCGCAGTAAGTCCCTGTCACAGCCCCAAGTTTAGGGCTGGACCTGCACAGTCAGGCAATGAAAACACCAGCAAATAATAAATTCCAGTATCGGTGGAATTTGTGTTTTTCAGTGTTATGCAAGGATTTATTTTCTAGAGGTATTAAAAATATTTTTTTTTCATATATTTGACCTCTTTTAAAAGACCATCAGGAAGATTTGCCAGCAATTTGTTTGTGGGATGAGAAGTGATGGATTGTTACGTCTTTATAGCAACTGCTACCTGAGTATCACTATCACATCTGGGGCTTGGACACATGTTTGTGACATTTAATGTGGAAGTTTTGATCCCTTGAAGTCACGCCTCTGTTAATGACAGCCACAAGATGTTATTCAAAGAGTTGGAAAAAGCAAAATCTTTAGCTTTTGAGAGGAGTATAGTAATTTTTCTGATTGCCAGATAACATGAAGCTCAGATGTCGTTTTAGCTGTGGCAACGTGTGTCTCGGCGCAAGGGGTAAAACCCATCTGGGAACCTGAGGAAACATTCAAGCTGAACTTTCTTCACCACATCTGCACTGCTACTGGCCCCACAGCCGAACCAGCTGCAGTGTAAAGCCAGCGTGCAGCGATGGGTGTGCACGTGTGCGCACACACAACCGCATGCGTGATGGCGATCCTCTGTGCCTGCTAAAATGCCAGCTGTCCGTGTCGTATGCTGAACGACAAGAACAGAAACACATGAAGTTACACACTGACTTCTGTCTGAATTTGAAGCTGGTTACACCCAGCCTTTGGTTTCATATCGTTTCAGATGAAGGTTTTCTTCCTCCTCCTTAGAAGTGCCTCCATAGTCAAATGGAAAGGAAGAGAAGGCAAGGAAACACGGACAAAAAGAGGGATGATTCAAAGCACCCACCAAACTCAGCTGGCTCTGGTTATTAGGTGCCTGTTATCCTGTATCAATGATATGTGGACAGCCATTAAGTACATGTGTAAATAATCACAGTTGCTGAGCCCCTCATGGATTTTAGCAAGAAACATTGCCTGTGTGAAATTGCCACAGGATGTGCCTTATTCTCTGGTCTGTATTCATTATTCTCTTGTTTTAATATTTCATTTACGTAGTCAGAAACAATGCTATGAGATCTAGGCCAGCAACCGCACACCCTAACTAACCAGGAAGAAAAGCCAAAGCAAATATTCCTGGATTCCGCAATACACAGTACACACTGGGTTATTATTTACCCAAAATATTCAGAGAATAACAAATACAGCATTAAAAAAAANCGGTCCAGGAGCCCTTCAGCGCCCAAACATTGAACCAACAAATTATGATTTTGAATGAGTCGCTCGCAGGGGTCTATTCAGCGCCGTGGGGGCTGTGGGTCCTCCCCACTGCTGGTGGCCACCGGAGGGGCAGTGGGTGCCAGAGCAGAACGCCCTTCCCACCAGCGCTTGGTCACTGCCCTGCCCGCTTCCGCACAGCCTGCAATGCAGAGAGCTCCAAAAACCCGGCGCCGAGGATGGCAGCTGCCCTGCAAACCCCAAGCTGTCACCCTGCAAAGCAGCGCCTGGGCTAGTGCCAGCCACCTCGTGCTGGCCCCGCTCCCGTATGTGTGCGGACTCACTTCCTTCGCCGCGGTACATTTGGTCCCTCTTCGGTGCGCTGATACAAATAAGGTCACTTGCACAAACACACCCTGTTTATTTTCCTCGCTGCCACCGGCTCTCGCCCTCTCCAAGTATGATCGCTATGTCCCCGCTCGCGTGCCCCGCTCTGACACCCCTGTGCTGGTCCCTGCCTTCCTCCCTGGCTGAGCAACGCCTGGGCTTTCCACTGCAATCAAAATGAATCCCAAGAAGCAGTCTTGCAGCTGGTGGGAAATGAAATGTCATGATGGCTTGAAGGCTTAGGAGAGGGCAAGGGTCAAGTGGATTACCCTCCTCGTATAGCTCGCAGGTTTTCTGTGAGTAAAATGCCCTCCCAGTTACCAGTAAAGCAAATTACAGATATCGCAAAGACAGCTTCCTCCCAAGCCAGCACCTCCCACTTCCTCCCTCTGCCCCTGCGTCCCGCTGTCCTCCACCACTAAGAACCTCTGTGTAGCTTACTTCAAAGCAGGCTGCAATTTCAGAGACTAGTACGTTTCAAATAAGGGAGATGAGCTGTGCGCCTTCATGGTCTCAGGGTGCCAGGTATAAATAATGTGGTCTGAACAACTCTATCACCTAAGCAGACACAGTTGTCTCCGGTTTATCTTTGACAAAACAGAGGTGCAGAGGCATTTCCCCAAGATACACACACTGGGGTGAATGGAAGAGACAGGATCTAGACCCTTTTTTTCCAGGGTCCTGTGCTTTAAACTAACATATTAGCCTACTAATGGATAAACTGATCTTCAAAAAAAAAAAATAGCCTACAACCCAAACCCTAGATCCTATTACTTCAGTGCGTTTCAGAATTGAGATCTGAGCATCCCAGTACAAAATTTTCATTGCCGATTCTTTCATTCTTCAAATGGTCTTCCCTGCATTGTAATTACTCTATGCCATCATTACTACAGAAGAAATCCTATTACCTACAGTAAAAAAAAAAAAAAAAAGCAGAAAAGATTTTGTAAAATAAAATAAAATTTTTCTGTCATTTTCCTCGTTAAATTCTGCCATGAAATCCCAGATAGCTGTGCCAAAGCCACTGCCGTTGCTACAAATGGAAATTGCCAATGCATAGGCATAAGTCCATTTGGTCTTCAAAGCACATGATCTACCCAATGTAGAGAAGCATATCTACTAGAGCACTGTGATGATTTGTATTTAACAGTCTAGAATAGCCCATCAGGGGTCCTGTAGCAAAGAGAAAGGAAAATTAAAACTGACATGACAGCTGAAGATAATTTTTTCCTGCGGCAGGCATGAATCTAATATAGCACATCAATCAGGGGCTACTAACTGGCCTGACCTGCACTCATAATATTTACAATGATATCATTGAAGGAATCTTTCAGCTCAGCTTATGTCTTTGAACAGAACTGGGATGTGCAGTTTTTATTTACCTACAAACTTTCTGGTGAGTAATATGTTGTGAAGAGATTTTGTTTGTGTGCTTTGCTCTTACAATGCTCCACTGGTCTCTGTTTTGCTAGTATACAGAGCAAAACTTCCTTGCTGCCTGGCATGACTCCATTTCTCATTTTTTTCTCTCCCAGCAGCAGTTTTGAACTCAGGCAGCTCATGGTTATTCCTGATTTTCACAACTTACCTTGCTGTTGCACAGCGCTGCAGTTTGGCCCTAGCGATACCCATGCTTTGAAACAGGAGCATGGACTACGATTCATCCATCTCCACCAATGAGGGTGTCTGGCGGAGAAAAGCAGCTGGGTTAAGCTACAAAACCTTATCCAGAACCACCTTCTTGAGCCAGTTTCACTGCAGATGAAACACCTCTGAAATGGGTGGAATTACACATGTTGAAAATCGGAATAATGCAGCTGGGTAGCCATCTCCTAGTAATCCAGCTGAGGGCTGACCTACCGCAAACACCTTTGAATGTCCATGCAGGGAATGACAGATCACAGCACTGCGACTTACAGTAATAAGAGAAAACAACAGATCAAATGTGGCCTCTTAATCCGTTTTGATCTGTGCTCCCCTATCTCAGTTCGCAAGGCGTACGTCATGTGCATGGCTGGAGGGGACTGTCCAGCATTTGTGCTTTTATTGTCTAGGAGACTTAGTCTCCAGCCTGAGTTTAGTCCAACACACATTTTACCATCTGCTGTATTTCCTATGTGCCTATGAGATCATTTTTCTGCATGTAAAATTATAAAGTGAAGATTCACATATGCTTACACAGCTTATTTCTATTATTATTTGTTAAACACTGAGAATTTCCTTGGCACAACACAGGGCCTAGAATGAAGACATATCAAGCCCTGAAGCCATGCTTCATGTGAAATACACCCAAAATGGCTATTCTGGCTGAAAGAGCAGCGTTAGGAATTTCAAACCACTTCCCTTCCTTGGAGTTCTGAGTGGATTCATGACATTTCTGGCAATGCAGCTTAAAGAACCATTCACAGAAATTTGTGCTGCAGTCATCACAAAAGCTTCTTTTTTTGCCCATGCAAAACCTGATTTTCAGTGCAAAATATACATTTCAGCAAGTTTAAGATTGTCCATAAAGATTTTGGAATGCAATTTCAGAAAAAAACAGTAATGAGAAAATGTCACTACTCTTTTTTTAGGTGATAGTTATAATAACGTTGTTTGTCCGTGAAGAAGCTCACTTCTTAGTGAAACTTTTAAATCTCATTTTTCCATTTCTATGTCCTTGTGCTGTTCTTCTCAGACTGCAGCTCCCATATTACTTACAGCAGCTCTTGGGGAGAGCTGAAACGTTACATGGCTGAACTGAAGCTCGCTGTCCTCTTTCCCCTCTCTTCCTTTCTTGGTTTCCATCCTCTGTCTCTCTGGTTCCTCGTCTCTCCTGGAGACAGGGGCGGAGGGTGACTGGATACTGCGCCAGATTTGGCACCCTCTCTCACAGTCCCACCCCACGTACATTGGTGGGTTTGTCTCACTTCCCTTGACGCGTCTAAAATACAGATGTCGGTATCTGTCCTGTGTGCCTGAAGGTCCCCTCAGAATCAGTAGGAAGAAACAGGCATGTATAAAGGGTAACACACCTCATCCTAGGTAGGTTAGTGCCAAAAATAGGTCAGATGAATCATACCTTCAAAGTGCCATGCTCTGCTGACCAAAAGGAGAGCCTAGATGACTAAATGTTTAATGTTAGCTGAGACGGATCCTGTCCTCAGCATCTTCCCTTTGTGCCATTGTCCTCCCTATTCCCCTGTTGCTCACAGCGCACGCTGTCCTCCTGAATGCCCTTTCTTCTGGCTTCCCTTCTCATATGAGTGACAATGCCCAAAGAAATGGTATCTTTCGCCCAGCTGCTCCTCTGAAGCAATTTCCCGGCCTGGCCTTTCTTCCAAGGTATCTCACTGATGTGGTATTTCATGGAGTGCCTTCCACAAATCATTTGTGAAAGCTCCTAGCTTGTATTTCACATCTCTTCTCAAAACTCACCTCTACCAGGATGCATACACTGTAGCTTGCCTATTAGTAATAGCTAAGTGGGTGGTCTGTTGGGAATCATTAAAATTCTCCCTCTTGTACATTAACCCCCCCAAAAAAAAACTTCTAGCAGTGAAACCTGCTATTATCCTATCACCAGTATGCTAGTGCTGGCAGGGCCATGGACTAGAGCCCCTCAAGTCTACAGTGTGGGTTTATACAACGGTTTACAATAGCTTTCTGACACTGTGTGAATGGCAGCATAAATTACAGTGCAGAAATAGATCAACAAGCTAAAGTGGCTTTACTTCTTCTTTAAAGAGCTCTTACAGGCACCAATTCTCCTCTATGGATTTAAAGGAGTCTTTTCTTCTTACTCCTCCACCTTCCTCATTTTAAGCAGGCAGCGGTGAATGGAATAGCACATTGTGAAATGCCGTTGCCTCTTTATCAGGTTACTAGAGAAAAGAAAAGATGAAAATCCAAGGGATAATCACTCCTGTTTCTTCCAGTCTCACCATGCCTTGGACTTCCCCCTAATAGCTGAAAGGGATTAAGATCCTAAATAACTTGCTGACAAAACCACTGTACAATAGGGCCAATTGGTAACATTGGGAGGAGATGTTCAGCTTTGTTTTTCTTCAGGTTCGTAGAGGGTCAGACTAAAATACAACTATTCTCTTTGGCCATAAATAAATGCAAAGCCTGATCCAGTTGCAGGAGCCCCCAGCACAGGGCTGAGGCTTGTAAGAGGATGATGTCTGGAAGGAGGTCTTCCCGTGTGGCCACGGCGGGTGCAGGCAAATACCTGCTTTGGCAAGAGGAGGGCTTGTTAATCTGAAGTGCTGAGTGCCCACACATCTCATGGAAGTCCATGGGAGCTAGGAAAGATCTTTGCCTTTGAGAGTCAGCCCTCCATGCAGCCATTAGCAGCATGCTCCTGTAAGAGGCTGAGAGCTCACAGAGAGGTTGCGTAGTGCTTTCATCTCCCACAAAAAGGCAAAAATAGAGGTCCACTGTTACGAACGTCAACCTATTGCTGCAGCACTTAGGCATCTGGGCTGGCATCAGGACATGGTTGTAGCAGACAGTAATCGTTCCAGATGACAGTGAGCATGCAGGGGAAAGTGTGAAGCTAAAATAGTGCTGAAAGTATTAGGAAAAGGAGTGGGACAGCAAAAGCACGAAGACCCTCACTATTGCCCTTGTATTCTGACATTGTGCAGACTAGGGAGACAACATGCTCAAAGAGAAGAAAGCCAACTAAATTTCGTGTACAAGAGGAGGAAGCAAGTAATTATAGGAGAGGGATTAAACTGTCTGCCTTCTGGTCTTCAAAAATATCTGTAGAAAGCACCCAGAATACCACTTAACATCAGTAGGTTTTGCTCAGTGCAACTTGGTGCAAAGCACTAAAGAAGAGTCACTGCACCTGTTGCCAGTTGCACTTCTGCTGCAATTTGGAAAGCCAAGGCCAGCTGAGTGAGAGGATTACCAGGTAGAAGCCGAGGACCAGCGTCCATTGCTCCTATTTGTAGCTCTCTTTGCAGGTCTCCTTGCCACATGGGTGATAAGAACCATCTGATCTCACTTAGACATTTGTAGGAAACATGCCTAGGTCAGAGTAAGTTGTTTCCAGGATATTCCAGGATCTCAATCCCTTGATTGAGAAAGGGAAAGAGGTACCTCCAAAGGGAAAGCCATCTCATACTAAAATAAGCTCAGTCAAAGGAACCTTGCTCTTCATGTATGATAAGGGGAACCTCAGACTTTGCTATCCAATGAGTGGTATCATGAATCCTACTCATAGTTCCCAAGCATTCCACACCTTCTCAAAACCACTACTGAAGCTATTAACTGTAGTTGTTATTGCATTTTGGAAACTGCAACCCAAACAGATGAGATTCCCAACATCAGCATCTTTGCTACATAACCAGCCATCCATAACTGTTCAGGTCCATTTCAGGACCAAAACCTTATTTCTGCCTCAGCTTTGGATGTCTGACACCTCTTTGAATGGTTATGCTGTTGCATGTGCTCTCCTAGATGAAGAGGTCCATCCCTGGCATTAAAGAGGAATGGTGTCCACATCAGATGCTGCCCTCAGCCTGCCCCTTCCTCTCCTCTCCAGTACAACACTGGTGGCTCCTACAGAGGTGGCGGCCATAAGGATCACTTTTCAAGTTCCACCTGGCAGCATTGATGTGTGTCTTCAACTCCTACTCACAGCTCAAGATGTGGCCTTAAAAATGTATTGCAAACGCAATCACCCGAGACTTCAAGCTGCTCTTGCTGGTGTCTCATTAAGCTGCAAGGTGATAACAGTCAGTAATAACAACTGTGAAATCCACAGTGACCTGACACATCTGGAGTCAATGGGGACTTGTGAGAGGCTTTTGCTCATGGCCTTATGCTACCTGCGTAGAAACATTAGGTGAAAATAAACAGAAGAGCAAGAAAGCCTCGTTACCAGGCAGGCCCTGAGCAGAGAGTACCTTTTCACTATGATAAATTACTCTGCAGTTTTCAGGTTTGTTAGTTTGTTTGGGGTCATGTTCTTTCAATGTCTTTTCCCCAAGAATAAATAAATTCGGTATGAAAATTCTCCTAATGGACCCCTGTAGACAAAATCTAACTCTGGGTTGCGGAAGCAGCTGGTAAACATATTCATAAGCTCTAATATCCACATGACAAACCTCGATACACGCTCATGCCCCATCACACAGCTCAACTGTCAGCCTTCGCCCTGTGCTTCCCACAGCGGGGGCGTGGGACCCTGGGGAGTGAACGCCAGGAGGAGAGGTCCCTGCCGTGCGCCTGGGTACGCCCAGCCATGGGGACCGGGGCTGGGGGACGACCTGCAAACAGTGGGACTTCCCAACCCTGCGCATGGGTTATTCAGGCTAAATCCAGCATGGGCATTTAAAGAGAGAAGAGACAAGCAGAGCCTGGGACTGATGCTGGTATGGTAAACTGCAAGAATAGGTCAAGCTGTCAGCTGTTATTAGCCTTAGCAAAAACCGTATCTTCCAGTTCAGCCTCAATTAATTCATATGGTGTTTATTTGAGAGCCGCCTTATTACACTGTGGAATTACCGGCCCTATCTCCGGCCTGGCTAACCTGCCTGTCTCCCGTCCTGCACCATTTAAATGTCAGTTATATTTTTGTGGTTGACTGGTTAGTGAAAGGATGAATGAATAAGTGTTTGTGCTAACTGATATACATGAAGATGCCTCATTAAGCAGAAATGGACATGGGATGATATGATTTTGATGTGGTCCTGGCTTGCTTTTGGAAACATATTTTCTGCTAGACAAGTGGTGAGAAGCATGAGACTCTGAAGTTTGATCCTGTTTGCCTCCCCTTGTCAAAAAGAAGGACCACCAGAAACCAAAGTTATGGTACGTTCAAAACAAAAACAAAGGACTAAATTCTGTTCTTTATGGTGACCAGCACAGTGCAGGCAAGTAATTCCAGCTCATTACTAAATGCCATTATATTTCTGATAGAACATCTATCCCCTTGCCTCTCAAAGAAGAAAGGACCCTGAAACACAGGTGTGTTTGAGCCAATTGTTAACTAAGATGATACCAAGGCCGGGCACCAGGGAACAGGTCCTCAAGACCATGCTAGCATTGCAGTGCCCTGCTCCATCTCATCCCACTGCTGCCTTGTAAATTCTCGGTCCTCAACCAAGAAACCAGACTCCCCCCATACAAGGCTTGGGAGGAGCTGGACACTCTGGGTGGATTCCCAGCCCTTCCTAGGGCTGGGAAGGAGCAGAGGTCCTGGACCACAGTGATACTGCTCAGCTCCCAGCTATGCTTTGATCCCTCCAACCAGCTCCCTCCAAGTCCAATCTGCTACCCAGGGGAATAGCCCTAAACAATGGAGCTCCAACTCAACCCACCACCTGGGAGCCCAGGTTCGGGTCCTGACTCAGAAACGTAGACACAGCCATCAAAACCAGCCAAACTCCAACTGGTGGGACTGAAACCCCAAGGCAAGACCAAGAAAAGATCTTCCTTCTCTTGGGACCCTACAAGGCAGAGATGGGGGCAGCCCAGGCTCAAACCTTTGTGCTGCCTGAGGTTGGACATGGCTCTGAAGTCTCCATCCGTCATTACGCAGCCAGCTGCTGTGGTGGGAGAGAATGGCTCCAAATCTCTCTTGTTGGAGCTGTTTGACTTTATATACACAATTAAATATTCATTGGACCAAAGAGGAAGATTGATCGACTGATCAAATATTTTGAGAAACCAGAATGAGAAACGGGGCTGGTTTAAAATGGGGGAATATGGATCCAGATGTGCACTTTGGCCATATCCCAATCCTATATAGGGAAAATTTCTAGCAATAACCTGTCCTTTTTTTGTGCCAGCCACAGAAGGAACACCTGGGTCTGCAGGCTGGAAAACTCTCATCACAGACTTTGACCAGAATCCTGCTGATAACAGATGGATGATCAGAATTTGGATGGACAGTCATCCACAGCCACAGATCAGCATAGGCAGAGGTCTGCAATTCCTGCTTGAAATTGGGCAGAAAGGAGATTTCAACATGGGTCAGCCAACACCAGAAGGATTGCTTGAGGTACCCAGCTGCTCTGGATAGACAGATGGATATAATGCACAGGCACAGATGTTGTGGACCTGCACTCATTGCCCCCAAAATACAATTAGGAACACAAGTGAGGAGGAATTTCAGAAACAACTGTTTCAATAGCAGCCCAGCACCAATAGACACTGAGAGGAGTCCTTCCTCTCCTCTTGCTGTTGTGGGATGTCTGCCCCAAGCCTCCTCTGAAAACTGGCCCAAGCAGATGGCTTTTGCAGCCCACACGAGTGACCACATTTCAGTTCTTTCAGGCCAAGAAATGGAGAAAGTTTGCAGGGTCTGGAACCTTCCCACAAAAGGAAAATAAGATATCTCCAGCACTTGTGAAAAAAGAAATACCCACTCTCATCCAGGCAAAGCACGCGTTGACTTGCATGAGAAGGAATGGGAAAAGCCTTCAGGAAATAGCTAACAGTTTCCAAGCCTTGCCCTTGTTCATTTTCACAGACTCTGGCTTTCTTCAGGGGAAAAACTGTCCTTTTTAAATGTGCCTGACCCTGTGCTCTGTTCCTGCAAACATTGATTCAGGGAGGTACTTTGTTGTTATTTATTCTGAACTAACGACTGAACTGGCACAGTTCTGAAGAAAGGGTATCCCAAAAGCACAGTGTCTGCCGGTGTTCCTGTTCCCTGCCCACGTTCTTCCTGCCCTTGGCTAACGGTGAATTGCCACAAAACCTGCATTTTGGCTTAGCTGGGGTAAAAGCAGAACAAAAACTCTGCAGCCTCCACATCTCTTCTTTCCGTGCGCTCTGAGGCGAGATGTGTGAGTTTGTTCTTCCATATATAGTTCTGAAATCCGAACAGATTTGCAAGGCATTACCTAGCTGTGTATCTCTGGCAAGTATAGCTGCCTATGTTTATATATATACATGCATATATTTGTGTATACCTATGGCTTCCTAGTACACTGAACGTGCCCACGCACATTGTCTTGGCACCAAAACCATCCTGCACAGAAGAGCCTGTAGCATCCTCCTAAACTCTCACACTCCCATGTCTAGGCACTGTCCGGGAGGGCGATAATTCATGCAGGCTCCACCACTCCCTGGACCAGTCCAACAGTTTTGCAGAATAGACAGTCACGCTCCAGTGTCCGAAGCAAGCCGAGTCTTTGTTTAATTTACCAGTCTAGGGACAGCCTGCGAGATCCAAGTCACAACCGACTCCTAACTGAATTGAATCCAAAGCTCAATACAGCTGAAGGAGCCAAGAAATCTTTCCTCAAGAGACTGGTGCCATTTGCCGGAGTGGGAAATGTGGGTCCTCAGTTTTTCGGATGCTCAGGCTCATCACGGTCCACAGCAGAGCCTTACAGTTGATGCAGTTTTCACACTTGCAGCTCAACATGTGGTTGCACATGTTTGTGGCTAAAAATGTGCTTTCTCCATAACGAAACTGGAATCAATAACCAATCAAGCCAGTATGTGCTTCTGTGGAACAGCTTAAAATAGGGTTTCTTTCTTTCTTTCTTAGCAACTGCTCTCAGTAAGCGCAACCTTTCATTTCTTCCACAGAGCTGAAAAGAGCTCTGTGATCACATCATCGTAGCACAAGGCAGTCACAAATATTCCACATCTTATAAAGCCAGAGGAGTACAGGGAACTGAAAGGCAGCAAACCACTCTGTACAATAGGAAAAAAAACCCCTTGTGCCCATAGAGCAGCAGCAGAATCACCAAGCTGAGCACTCCAGAAGTAACGCATGTGTAAATTAAGGTTGCTTCTGTAATATTACTTCACTCCCCCACCTCCCTCTGTACATACGCATCCTGAAACAGCCCTTAATTATAAGAACCGTGTGCTATTTTTTACTGCTGTACCCCTCTCTAACTCTGTTCCCAGCACTTGATTAATGAACAGCTATTCAATATCTTGTTTTCTTCTATGGCACACGGTCTCATGCTTCATTTTTACTGCTCAAACCCTGATCTGGAGTCAGAATTCTCCGTGGATGGTGTGGGGATGGATTATTTTTTTTTATAGATGCTTATCATTTGGCCAAATTTGGGTAGGTTTTCCAATGGAGACCAAGAGGTCGGGCATGCAAAACAAGCTCGCTGACCCCACTTCCCTGCTCCGGACTGTAATGGCGCGAGCAGTCCTCAAGAAAAGGCAGCGGGGGTTTCCCCTGAGGAGAACACAACTTACTTTTCTGCTGAGGCGTGTGTATGATCAGCCCAAGGGAGTCTTCTGGGAGGGTCTGACCCTGATGGGTCAGGGAGAAATGCTGGATCCAAAATGGTACCCTGCAGCTGGCTCCCTGCTGTGGCTGAATGTACCGTCACCTGGTAAAGCCACAGCAGAGTCCCCCTGGGTAAGGTGGTGCTGGTGTGCTCCTGGCTCTTCTTGGAAAACTGCTTCACAGTCCTGCCTGCAGATGCAGGTTGTAACACTCTCAGTAGAGGAGGTGGTGAGGTTTGAAAGAGCAGGAAAAATATGCATCGAAACAGCAATATTTTTAACAGGGTTGGCTATTTTTCAAACGACCCAAAAAGAAATTGCTTTCATTTTACTCGGGAGCAAGAGCCTGCTTATAACTAGTTCCCTTCATTAAACCTTTGCATTATAACATATGACTGTGTCAAACATCAACATTCAATAACATTATTTGTGAAAAGGGAAAAAAAAATAAAACCAGTCACGCTGATAAGATGGACCATCAAATAACCGCTTGATGGATGAAGAGGAGAAATGGAAATGCCATCTGCATTTCCAGCATTCCCCAATTGATCAGCCCACTGGGAAATAACAAGGGAGGAGGATTCAATATTCCCTCTGTGTCTGCGAATTACTATTACACACCAAATTTTGCAGGAGATCAATACTCCTTTAACAATTCTGCCACAGATGCCAGAGCTCATTAGTAGGATGTGAATAACTATGGAGGCTGGAAATCCTATTTTACTTGTCTGTCTGAAGGATTTTGGTTCCTTATCGGCTTAGCTGAGGATTTCATGACCAGATTTTGCAGTCTATATTGAGCTCTTACTCAGGTAAAATTTCCTTATCTAAAAGGGGAATTTTGCCTGAGCTGACTCAGTACGAGCCTCGGAGTCTTTTATTCATTAGTTATTACCATTCCACATTGGATAAAATGCCCCGGAGAGCAAACCAACCTGACCAGAGCTACCGGTGTCACTATTCTGATGTGAGACCTGCTTATTCTGATCACCCAGAATTTCTTTTTATCCTTAAAAGTCCTCTCCCCCTGGGGAAAAAAAAAAAAAAAAACCAAAACAACCAAACCCAACTCAGTCACATTGAAAAATAAAAATTAAGGAGTGAAAACAAATTCGACTTGTGCATTCTTGCCTTGGTATTTGGACTATTTTTTGGTGGTTATACAGACTTCTCCCTTCTGCCCCTTGCAAATGCAGATTTCACAAAAGTCATGTCATTCTGACTTACATCCTTGGTTCAGATCTCAAGAGAAAATACATTTCAGAAGCCAGTATAGTCCCAGAAGGGCTATGAATAGGATTTTTCTCAAATCTGGTAGTAAAACATGATACTTCCCCCTTCACTACAGTGTTCATCTGCCCTTTAGCTCTTGGGTTTTAAATGAGCTTTGAGAGGAATTCATAGGACATTCAAGTTGAGAGCCGTTAGACTAATGAGTCAATGCTAATCAGTTCACTCCGGACAGCCAGGCTGCCTGGACAGGACCCTGCAGGATGCTGAGTTCACTGCAGCCCAGCCCAAGCCAGCGAGAGACTGGGGCATTCGCCAAAACGGTCCAGGTCCACAATTCCTCTTTCATGCCCAAACGTTCACCCTGAGCACCACACACCAGGGGAGCAAAGCCTGGCTGGTGAGAGCTGCTGCTGTCACCATACAGCCATAGTGCACAGAGGTCATGCAATGCTCTGATCCCCCTCTACTCCGCTCCGGTGAGACCCCACCTGGAGTACTGCGTCCAGCTCTGGAGCCCCCAACATAAGAAGGACATGGACCGGTTGGAGCGAGTCCAGAGGAGGTCCACGAAGATGATGAGAGGGCTGGAGCACTTCTGCTATGAGGACAGGCTGAGAGAATTGGGGTTGTTCAGCCTGGAGAAGAGAAGGCTCTGGGAAGACCTTGTAGCAGTCTTCCAGTACCTAAAGAGGGCCTACAAGAAAGATGGGGAGGGATTCTTTGTCAGGGAGTGTAGTGACAGGACAAGGAGTAATGGTTTTAAACCAAGAGAGTAGATTTAAATTAGATATTAGGAAGAAATTCTTTGCTCTGAGGGTGGTGAGGCACTGGAACAGGTTGCCCAGGGAAGTTGTGGATGCCCCATCCCTGGAAGTGTTCAAGGCCAGGTTGGATGGGGCTTTGAGTAACTTCATCTAGTGGGAGGTGTCCCAGCCTATGGCAGGGGGATTGGAACTAGATGATCTTTAAGGTCCCTTCCAACCCAAACCATTCAATGATTCTATAATAATACCCCACTGCCACCAGCTAAGCCAAGGGACCTGCACAGGGCTCTGGCTATGCCTTGGTTAATCTGTTCAAGAGTGCTGTTTAATCCCACTGCAGCGTTCCCAAACATGACAGCTTGCAACAGAGGTGACTGGAGGATATTACTGCAACAAACTCTCATTTTGCAACGGCTGGGAGTGTTCCTGCTTGCGGCGTGGCTGCCTGCGCTGCTGCTGGAGGAAGGGCCTTTCCCCATCGTTGGTTTTTGTAGCCTTTATGCATTTACGGGAGTTTTGCACAACAGAGCGGGGCTTCATTTTCCACATTTGCAATGTTTTACTGTCCCTGTAAATAACCAAGCTTTCCAGACTGTTCCCTGAAAACCAGAGCACAGAGGCTTTTGAGGAATCTGGTGGTAAAATTGCCCATCATTAGTTTCTTCAGAAATTCATACTGGCCATGTGCATGCATTTCTGGTCTGTAAACACGCTTAATATGAATGCTGGAGTTGCGTGACAAAATCTCTTCATGAGAAAATCATACTGATCTAGTTTCATACTTATTAGTAAGATGCTTAAATAAAATAGTGCGATGATTTAACAGAGAATCGTCTGATAAATCCATCTATATACATAACCAGAATGATCCAAAACATTCATTTTAGCTAGCAAACCACTGAAAACTTTCACTCAAACACACACATTTGCTTTATGTGAATGGGATGTTTTAATCACAGAGGCCAGCAGACAATCTGAAATTATAATTACTTGGTGGTTTTGATACTTTGAATTAAAGGGAATGAGAAAAGATAGAAACTAAGGAGTACATTTTTAATGACCCATTGGCATTATTTGTGACTTTGGAAATTTTAATCTAGACACATTCTAAAACACTTTTGAATCCTGGAATAGAGTCTGCAAGTCCTGTGACTTAAACTCTCTTCAGAATCCAAATTTTACTTTCCCAATTTCATGCTTTTAATACTTCTTTTTAATTTGGATGGGGAGTTTTCAAATGCTTCTGAAGGATTTAAGAGCACAAGTTCTAGGGAAAATCAAGAGGCTGCATTAACTTAAAAATCTTGTATTTTCAAAAGCTCCTTCCCAGCGAATCAATTTCACATGCTGGGGGGGGGTTGCCCACACCAGTACAAATCTGCTCTTCTTGGACTGCAAAACCTCAGGAGGATTTTATTTGATAATAGACTTTTTGAATATTTTGTATAAACTTGTCTAAAGTCTTGAAGAAGTGTGTTTTTACAAGACCTGCATGTGAAGGAGTGTTTTGTCACAAATACTCCTGTCTCTGGGGCTGGGATTCATTTAATTTAATTTTTGCCGTCTGAAAGCAGTCTCAGCACATCACCAGGGCTCCCTTGTCTGGCTTCACTGTTGAGAAATAGGCACCTATGGAGTTGTGTCATCTACTGCAGACATGTCGCTCAGGATGGGATCAATTCCTTCTGGATATTCCTACCTACCTCTTTTTCTTAGCTGACTAGAGGAAGAGCCTAGCCGACTACTTTAAGCTGGCCAATGTTAAAAGTAGATGGAGTTCATCCTGAGCATACCATGCAATTTATTGGTAAAGCATTAAGCACAATGCTGCAAATTTGCATCACTGAGATTTCCAAATGTGTGGGAAGTTCCCAGATGTGCCCCCCATGAAAAAAAAAAAACAAACATTAAATCACTGCCCGCTGCCTGAATTTGGTGTCCACTCTGCAGAGGGGGTATCACCACCACCTTCTCAAGAACACTGTGGCTGTAGGTATCAACTCAGAACTGGTTTGTTGACCATATAAGCTGGCTTAGGAAGAAACTTGTCCGAACCAAAACCTGAGGCTCCACATGACATCTGCAGAAATGCAAAGCTCAGGTAATGACTCTGGAACAAATTGCTCCATCAGCAAGTATGCTCATTCAAACAACAAAATGTGCATTTGAAAGTCTGAGAAACGGGCAGGTTCTGCATTGACAGGTGGGTATTTGAGTGTCTGATATATTCAGTCAGATTCATCCAGGAGCAAATTTGTCATTGTTGGGGCAGGACCAAACTGACTGTAGGAGTTTTGTCATATGTTCACAACTTCTTTTATTTTCATCAGTTGCAGTTTGGCTTGCCACAAGTTAATGTGCTCGTGCATTAGGTCAGGTTTTTTCTATTCAGACTATTTTAGCACCATCCAAAAAATGGTAAAAATAATTTTGGGCAAGAGAAAACTAAATATAATAACTGTATTTATATTTGCACTAGCACAGCGCATTCAGATCCCTCAGAACAGTCTTAGGTTGCCAAGACTGTGAAGAAAGATGCGTGACCTTCTGCTACATTTCCCAGGTTTGTTGTCTTAATTAAACTTGTCATGAGTCATGTTTACAACACTCAACTTACCTCGGACCTATAACAAACAAAGGCGTTCAGCCCCTGATATGCGTGTCCAAATTCACTGGGGATTACTGCCACCGTTTTCATCACTTCCTCTACATGGAAAATGCAAAGGCCAAATTTAGAAACGGATCACAAGTCTCTGGTCAGGTTGTTTCCAAGAAGGCTGATGAAATCTGCTTTCTTATTTAGCTTAAACCTGTCTTCTCAAGTATTATCTTCCAGGAGACTTTCAGACCTGTTTCCATCGCCTAAGCTGTTAACTCCTGCAGTATTAAGACAAAAAGAAAAAGCTAACCTTTCCTTGGGGGCCAAAAGACAGATGTGAGATCATACCTGCCGTTTTATAGCACAGATGCTATGCATGTGAAACCCAACAGGGCTTCTTCTGCATACTTAAACCTAGGGGATGGGGGAAGGCAAGTTATGCCTATTATCATAATAACATTAAGAGTTTGAAAGAGTTGCTGCCCTTCACATCGTGCTTTAATTTGTGCATCTTCCTTACTTACTAGTTTCAAACTTTAAATTTTTAACAGCATTAAAACTGTGCCAATGAGTAATAATTTTTTCAATATTTGGTCAAAAGCCTATTCAGCTGCTTTTGAGCTAGCAAACATGCAGTCAACACACACTTCAGATTACAACTGCTTCTTAAAGACAGGCTTAACAACAGTATATGTGAAGAAAACAATCAGGGCAAAGTGCAAAAGAAACAGAAAACGTCAGATATTACAGAGGAGTAAGAACTGTTATTGGCTTGGGTATTGCTGTGATTAGTAAAGCCCTGGAGATGCTCTTTCAGTGCACAACACACAAGGTAAAACCAGCTGCTGTCCTGAAGAACATCAATCTCTGCATCAAGAAAAGGAGGAATAAGAAGTTTGGAGAGGCACAAGGAGGGGATCCTAGTTATTATTATTTTACTCTTATTTCAATCCTATTTTTTAACTCTCCCTTATTTTAATGGTCATTTTATTAACTCTTCCCTCCTNTTTTTAACTCCAGGTTCTGGCATTCCTCCGGAGGACCAGACCGTGCCCAACCCCTGGATGCCTGGTGGGCTTAAACGAGGGCAGGATGAGGGACGGGCAGGGAACACCCTGCCCTGGTGGCCACCCCTGGAGGACCCTGCTTTGGTTTGGCTCCACCAGCCGTGTCTTGCAGGGATGCATGTAAACTGCAGGGCGTGGAGCCAGGCAAAGCCATACCCTGAGGAAGAGGAGGAGGATGCTGCGGGCATCTCCAGGCCATGTCCACAGCCAGCACAGGAAACACCGGTGAGACCAGACCCTCCCTCCCTTCCTCCGGGGACCTGGCACCAGTCGCTGGCGAATCCTCTCGCTTCCCAAGATCTTTATGTCAGGCTGCAGCTCCTGTTTTTGAACTGACATTCCCTGGGCTTAATCCACTTAGCCTGTGAGCGCCTTCATCCGCTTCCCGCAAGCGCAGCCTGAGGCTGCAAGATGCTCCCTGCTGCACTCGCTCTCCTCCTCCGCCACCCCTTCACCCCTCTCTGGAACGTGTATTTTAAAGAGGTGGATTAGGAACATTACCAGGCAGGTCACAGGGTGTCAAACTGCTCTTTCAGGGTTTAAAATCCAAGTCTCGCTCAAGAGGGAGCGCTCTCCATCCTTGTGACAGCCGTTCGTTCGGATGACTGCTGTGTTGTCCTCACAATTTACTCTGTTAATGGTGCTTCGGACTGGAGCGTTTAGAGACACTCTTCCTGTAAGCAAAGCAATCAGGAGGTGCAGAAATGTTTTACCTTAATTTGCCTTTTTTCATGTGGGGAACGAGGAAAAAGGAGTCTATTTAAGTGCAACGAATGAAATCCATAACTGGTGCAAATCCACTTTGCTCCGCTGCTGCCAGTGAGCTCTGGGTGATTTACACCCGCTACGGACCCCAGCCCATAATCCCCTCTGAGCCAGCCAGCCGCGGGAGCAATTAATTTGGTTGTCATCTGATCGGTGGAGAGAAACGAGGTGCCTGCGGTGCTGCCGCCCGGCAGGTCGCCTCATTGGAAGCGTGTCCAAACACTCGCCAGCCCCATGGTGAGTCCCAGTGTGTGAGACCACTCGCCACCCTGCGGTGATGTCCCAGTGTGTGAGACCACTCACAAGGCGTTGGGCACTGTCAAAAAAAGAGTCAGACCAAGCTCTGGCTTGCAGACTGTGAGATGTGTTTGGGTTGGACCCACATCTTGGAGGAAACACTCCACCTCAACGCGGGGCTCTTACGGCTCGTAAATCAGGAGAAGGCAGTCCCCTTTGATGTGCTGCAGAGATCGGTGTGAGGGCAAATCCCCGAGTGCTTCGTCATCCTGCTGAGCTCTAATTCCATCAGCATCTTCGGCCACTCCATCAATCGGATTAAGCTATGGCTGAAAGTCGTAATACGGCCGGCTCGCCCATGGGGAGCGAGCCCTGGGTGCGCAGGCTGAAAGGTCGCCCCTCAGCCCAGTGCCATGCTGCTTGAAAGCCCCCAAGGCTTTCGCCACTGCAGGGTTTTGGTCATGGCCAGAGCTGCAAACAGGGCAGCCCATGCTCAGCATCCCCACAGAGAGGCGGGGGATATGCCATTAGCCCCCTCCCACCCCTCCAGAGCCTCTGTGCTTTTAATGGATGAAGTAACTGTAGCATTGCTGTCAGAGGCTTTCACATTCATACCGAAAGTTAGCCAAAAATGTTCCAACAGAAAATATTTTCCATGAGAAAATGCTGCTTTAACGGAATCTAACCCTCCCGGTGGAAACCTGTCAGCCCTGCTGTATCCTGTGGTAGAAACCAGATGGGTCCTGCCTTCATCCT
This sequence comes from Chionis minor, assembly GCA_013398295.1. NCBI lineage: Eukaryota > Metazoa > Chordata > Aves > Charadriiformes > Chionidae > Chionis > Chionis minor. The sequence goes on from VZSF01006436.1 coordinate 139,804, forward strand.
GGGACCACTAGCAACAAAAATAAAGAACCATCCCAGGTCTCTTAAGATTACTTTTTCTACCTTTCTCCAATGATGAAAATAATTTAATTTTTTAAACTTTCTGTGCCATCTTGGAAAGCTTTTGACTTCCTTCTGCCATCCTAAGAAAAGCATAATGTATATGGGAAGGGCATTCTGCCTCCAGCAGCTTATTTCATGCTCCAGATGGGAACGTCCTTATCATCTCAGTGAGCAACAGGCCCATGGCTGCATACCAGCTTCACCAGCATGGCTCATATGAGGACAGTGGGTTGGATTTGGCCCTTAAGACAACTCCAAGTGGCCAACTGCCTTTGCCTGTCTCATCCTTGGGAATGTGTGCCTCATCATACCCAAACACATAAAACTGCATGTTGCCAGGACTGCCACATCTGCATGATGCACAAAGGGCAATGATACAAGACTGAGGCCCCATCATCTCAGACCACCACCACGAGCACACCCTTAAGCTTTCCTGCCAGTTTGGAAGATCATCTGGGATGCCGAAAATGAAGAGGGGTCAAAACTGATCTCCCACCCATGAATACAAAAGCTGAGATCACCCTCATTTTAGCTGCTCCCAAGTGGACACCATATGGAAACGTGCAAGCCTTCAGAAGCTCAAAGGATGTCCATGGCAAGATCCTGTCTGTCTTCAAAAGTTGTCTTAGGACTTGGTCTTTTCTGAGAGTGAGTACTCAGTGGCTAAGCAGGAGCTGATGCCTACAGTGTTCACAGGGGACAGTCTTTGCTTTTGCAGAAGAACACATGAAGCCAAGATTAGGTGAGCAGAACCATCACCTCTTCATGACTCAGTGAGGTTATGGAGACCCTCACTCTTTTTATTTATAAAAACACAGTGTCTTGGCAATAGGAAAGGAATAGCTGGCTTAATTTTTGTATTTTTTAGGTCTGTCTAAATTCAGCCTTCCTGTCTTTTCCACTGCACTTTTCTCCAGAAATCAGTCTACACTTCCCATTCATTTATGGGGTTTTTTTCTTCCATTTATTTCCCCAATAAGCAATTGCTCACAGACACCATAGGAAAGACTTTCTCCAAAAACGCCCAGACTCTATCTAATCATCTACATGTACACATCACCCCCCTATGAAGACAGCAGTAGTCTAGTGCTATGAGGATTGGGCTGCCTGCACAGTACATAGATACCCTGACCAATGTGGGAAAATCAGACACATCCCTCTTTTCCTACCCCTCTTTTCCTGTTTTATTTATGGCAATATATAGAATTAAAGACTGTAACTGAAAAGAGAGTTTTCCATAGACCTGCGAACAAGCCTGGAGAATTCACTTGCAGGGAAATAAATTCTCTATTAATATATTCCATAGGTTGATTCAAAAGTTATGTTAAAAAGACGATCAAAGCAGGATACAGATTATGAATCACTCTATCCAGATTCCAGCTGTAATATTTTCTATCATTCTTAATTTGGGTAAAGTTCCCCCACCCGCTCACTTCCCCTCTTGTTTAAGAGACCTTTCGCTGTGTAAAATACTCCTTTACAGCTCTGCCTGGTACGTAGAGGAGGTGATCCTGAAGGCACAGCAGTGGGCATTGCAGCTGGTGTATAAACTCCCTGGTTAAGGTCTGACGCTAATCCCTGATGCAGAGCCGCTCCCGTGTCTTGCCTATCAGGGAGAAACAGCCTAAATGTGCTTGATTTATAACTTTACAAGGACTTTCACGTTGAGGTTTAAGTTTCTTTTATTGGTAGACTTAAGAGGAGGGCACCATTAACACATAACAAAGGAGGCAGCACTAAACTATTACCATAACAGCAATGTTTTAAAAAAACCACTACTTAGAGGTTTATAAGGTTCCCTTGAAAGATTATTGAAAAAGCCACAAAATGGAAACAGAGGAGAGAGTTTCTCAGCTGCATTGTGCCTTCCCACGTGCTTTTGGCCCTATACAGGGAGCTACGCCTGGTCTAAATACAACTGTAGCCTCCCTTAAGCAACCTCCTTGGCTTGGGGCCACCCAAGGGTTTCCCTGGGCCAGGAGGATCCCATGGCAAGATTTAAGACCCCGTTGTGCCATTGGAGCGACTCAGGAGAGTCTTAGCCATAAAACTGAAGGAATAATTTAGCAGCTGAAACAACCACTTTCCCTCTCCCAGCAGCCTTGTATCAAATGAGACTCTCCGTTCAGCCTGGGTTTTTTCTGTTTTACTTTTCATGTTTTATTTTTCTAGGTATTTTAAATGAAAGGTACCATGGCCCTGAAAATTCTCTGAGCAAAACATCACAGTGTTTCAACACAAGATGTTGAAATGAAATGCCGTGTCTTTCCTAACACTTTCGTATTTGCTCCTTTCGGTCATATCTAGCAAAGAAATCGAATCTCCAAATCCTCCTGGTTGCCCCCAAATCTGCCTTTAAGTGTACTCTCCAGCAGAAAAAGTGTTCCCAGCTCTGTTTATCCGATTCAAGGTCCACGAGCTCTTAGACTCTCACACAATAAAGACGTCATTCAAAGCTGTAAGTATGTATTATTTCAAGACATTTCCTTGTAAAGCAGCGACACTGTGTATCATCAGCCTTTATTCTCTGCAAATCCCTGTCTGAGCCAAAGAGGAAGGAAAGGGCTGGTTGGTCTGGGAGAAGGGACCTGGCTGAGACTCCACTGGTTCCTGCCAAAGTGCATCCCTGTGCCTGCACAACCATGCCCGCCGGAGATCAGGGATGAACTGGAGATAGGAGTGGATGGGTGACCGCCCATCAGGCAGCAGCTGCCCCTCATCTTCCCAAGGAGAGTCATCGCTCCAAGGCAGCATCCCTGTGAGCAAGCCAGCTTTCCGGTCTATCAAACTGACTTCTTCCCTAACCACCTGCATTTTGCTTTTTTTAACTTTTTTAGGAGTTGCCTTAGCCTTAGTGCAGCATGACTTAATCCACCACTTTTGATGCTCTAATAGATTCCACTCCCTGGACCTCGCTCCATGACCTCATTGCTCCACTGTCTCCTCTTTGCCTGATCTCCATCTGACATGGAAAACATCACTTTCTCAGCCCTTGGTCTTCCGTGCATTTTCTCCCCGCCACCCCACATCCTCCAACTGGTTCGGCAGAAATCCCATGGCACATTCCTCCTCATAGATACGGGGCATTACCCCTCCCGGCCCCCTCCACAGCACAAGGAAGGACCGCAACACATGTCTTCTGGCTGGAGAGAAAGCTGTCTGGAACGTGAGCTCATGTTTTCCTAAAATAAGCTGGAACCATGCTCTTAAACTCAACACCTGAGGCAAAGCGGGTGTCGCTGTTAACACTCGGCAGCTTCCAAAGCAATCCCTGCATGTGGCACGGCACGGTGCGAGCCAGAAGCGCCAAGCAGCTAGCAGCCTTCCAAGGGTGACTAATGCCCCACTGCTAAAAACAGCTTCCAGGGGTTTTCCATGAGCAAATCTTACTACAGGTCAAGTATTGACTTCTCACCTGCTAAATACAAGAACTTTGCTGTAAGGTCCACACCGATGGATCTTTTTTTTTACTGGTGCATACCACAGCTGGTAAAGAAAAAACAGCTCTTTCATAAGTGAAGGCAGCATCTGATCCTTGTTAACACTCCTCTAAAATGCCAAAAAATTGCCTTTCTAGCAGATTATGTGGGAGTGTGGAAACGAGGGTGAAGGATGTGTGGTAGACATGGAAGAGAAGACTGGGACATAAAGTATACTGCACGCATGGATATAAATGTCTGAGGTCCACAGAAACAGTATAGAAAATAACATCCTGATATGGCTGCTTGAAGAATCGCGATGTTACATCAAAATAGGTGGTCCTGTCAAAAACACGTAACACTTAGCAACTTCACCCAAAAACCAAGCAAAATTCTCCAGAGCCTCCTTTCAAAAAGAAACCACTAAGAACACCATCAGCCCTTCGGAGTTACCAGGGTCTCTGTCCCTCCAGACCTGCAGGATCTTGCAGGTCCTCTACTCTCAGGCCACCAGACCTCCATGTCCTTTCAGCATCTCTTCTTCAGTGCAAATAAAAGCCACATCTCCTAAGAAAACTGAATGAACGCACACCTCAGCTCATTGTGGGGAGAAATGTATATACAGTGTGAATTTCTGAACTTGTTCAATTAACATCTTGCCTAAACAGGCTCCAGCACTATGTTTTCCTGCATATTTGAGGTTTGCAGTCAAGTAATCCGCCGTCTGAGACATGACATATCGTTCGCCAGCCCTGTCTGTCCCTGACAGGTTGATTCATCTTATATATCATTTGGGCTTCCAAATAAAATATAGATTGATTTTATTTTACTTATTTTATTTTAGGAGCAAGCAACTCACAGGTGGGTGTGTCAAAGTGCCTTCCTGATACTGCTCCTAGGAACAATATGGCCCTTGCACAAACATTAATGAAAACTAGAGAGAGGTGTGCATTTGCAATTGAAATGAGGCTACCTTGAGAAGTTGCCAAAATATCTGTGAATAAATTTCCCCATTAGCAATGTTATACCAGCTGCTGAATTTTGTGGGAAACACAGATACATATCTGCTTCCAGTTTAGGGGACCCACCTTTCCACCTTAGAGCTTCCTATCACAACTTTTGTTCAATATCTAAACACCATCCAGGCCAATGTGGGCACTACGACAAGGACTTCCCCTTCTTCTCCTTCTTCTCCTAGGAAGCTTCACACGCTGCTGTGAAGATTATGAAGAAGCAATACAAAATGTGGCATTTGGCAGTGCAAGGGGAATGGATTGGCATGGGGAAGCCCACTGTGGGCCAGGTCCTTGAGAAGATGGCCAAGCTTTGAAAGCACTGTATATCTCCATCCTGAGGACTTTGCAGCAGCTCAGTGTGAAAAAAATGGGTGCCATGGGGTGGCTCTGTCCTGGTCTGAGAAGAGGGATAATATAAATCTTCTAAAATTTTTTTGACTCCAGAGAAGGGTAAAACAGCCCAGTGTGGCAAAGAGGCAAGGTTTCAACACCTTGAAGCAAGTAATTCCAGCATTCCCAAGAGGCGAGAGACTGCCTTCAACTTACTTCTAATTAATTTAGAAATTAGCCTGCTGGCCCATAAAGAGCATCATGCACTAATTAAGCCCAGCTGCTTTATGGGAAGAGTTACAATGAAATCTGTAGATTTCTGGTACCAAAAGGAAATGTCCTTATCTGCACGTTATTCAACTAGCACTATTGCCCCTGGATGTTGTTAAAGCTAAGAACATGCTCAGTCACAAAGAATCAAGCATTTATATTAGATCCTAAATATATCCAAAGTTATAATCAATAAGAAAAAGAGATAGTGCCATTAGTGCCAGTGGCTACCTAGGATTTGCATCTCCCGTTGACAGAGAGCCACAGTTGAAGCTTTTCCCACAGTTGGAGCACTTATAAGATGTTCTGCCATGGGGTTTCTCTGGTTTCTAATGAGGTGTAAGCTCACCCTGAGCTGGCACGATTACCTGTCTCTCCTCACTAGGGAGCAGCTTATATTCATGAAGCCTGTAGGAACTTAACTATTTGTGGGACCTCCTCTCCTCTGCTCCACGGGGCAGGGATGGGATGTGTTCAGAGGTTGCTGGAAGCCGGAGAGCAGACAGGGAGGGAGGGAGTCAGAGATTTGCACAGCCAGGCAGCGCACTGGTTGCATAAGCCCTGTGTCTGTGGGAAATCATGCTAAAACCTTTTCAGAAGCAATATAAACATGTAGCCTTTTAGGACTAAAGTCGTTTATGCAGAAATTTCCCCTATGGTCAGATTATTTCATAATTATCCACACTGGGATGTCTTGCATTTTGCTTTGAAGCATCTGGTTCTCGGCATGTCACCATTAGTTTGATCTAGCAGCTCCTCTCCTTATATAATAGCAAACCGTTTCATGGCTATTTCACACAAAATGTCTCTCTTTTTGCCCACTAAATGACCTGGAACTAGAACACAAACATTCTGTTTGCACAGTTTTACATAACATTTGCCATAGTTTTCACACAACACTATTAAAGACTAATTTGTTTCTGTTCCCAGGCTGATGGAAAGCAGTTCTTTTGGTAGCTCGATTGCGTCAGTGTTCTTTGAAAATGTAAATAAAGATACTGAGATAAGACCTGTCCAACTACAGAGCCCTTTTTCTCTTTATGTTTACCAGATACTTCAAGCTAAATAAAATTACTCTTTGCACTTGATCTGCCAAAGAACATGCTCAAAAAATTGATAATCAAATTTTCTTGGATATCGCAACCCTTGCCCAACTTACTGTGGTCACAAGCAGCAGCTAAGAGGACCTACAATAACATTTTTCAAAAAGGCATTCTGACTTAGGGTCCCAAATACCATTTTGAAAAGCAGCTTAACTCCGGAGGAATGGGGTTTTCAGGGAGATTTAGATTCTTGAGCATGTAATGTCCGGCTTGGAAGAAGGAGCTTCTACTTAGCAGACTCTTCAAAAGCGTTACCTTGCCAGCTCCTGTTGATCTTGGTGGAAATGCATTACCTGTTGGCACCTGACAGTCTCACTGAGCACTCATCATCATCTTCACTGGTACAAACCACCTTTGCAATGTGATTTAAAGATGCTTTTCCAAACCGTCTTCAACTACTTCTTGCTAGGCAAAGGGCAGAAATATTTTCTCCACCTGATTCCTTTTGGGATGGTGACTTGGAGGTCCATTTCCTTGGCAAGAATTCCTGAATTTTCAATAAAGACAGATGGGTTTGGAACAACACTTGCCAAAACTGGCCTTAGTCTATTTTAAAAAGGTGGAGATAAGACCCACCTAACATGTGAACCACTCTCTAGAGATGCCCGATTTTGAAAGACTAGGGAAATTTGTCAGCTGTCTGTTTACTTCTGATGCTCCAGATATTGTCCGGCTGCAACTAGAGTACTGGGTCCATTCTGGGCTCCCCAGTTTAAGAAGGACAGGGAACTGCTGGAGAGGGTACAGCAAAGGGCTACAAAGATGATTAGGGGGCTGGCGCATCTTTCTTATGAGGAAAGGCTGAGGGAGTTGGGTCTTTTTAGTCTGGAGAAGAGAAGACTGAGAGGGGAGCTCATAAATGTTCACAAATACTTAAAGGGAGTGTGCTGGGAGGATGGGGCCAGTCTTGTTTCAGTGGTGCCCAGTGACAGGACAAGAGGTAATGGGCACAAACTTGAACATAGGAAGAAGTTCTATCTGAACATGAGGAGAAACTTCTTTACTTTGAGGGTGGCAGAGCACTGGCACAGGCTGCCCAGAGAGGTGGTGGAGTCTCTGACTCTGGAGACATTCCAAACCCGCCTGGATGCCACCCTGTGCAACCTGCTGTATGTGGACCTGCTCTGGCAGGGGGATTGGAGTAGATGATCTCCAGAGGTCCCTTCCAACCCCTAACATTCTATGATTCTATGTAGGATGAATCCAGCCCTAGACCTTACACATATAGCCTCAAAATACTTAAATAAGCCTAACAGTAGAGATTTCTCAAATCTGCTCATCAAATATTGAAGCCATGGAGCAGGTGTGATGGTAGAAGATGCCTACAGTTAAATGGAAAAAGACACTGGCTCTTTCTGTCTTCATCCTCATCTCTGCCTCCTTTGCCAGTTTCTTTCCTGCTGCACTTTATTTCACCAGAGGAAATGGTGAAATGGTGAAACACTACATGAGAATCTTCTGGTCTCTGAAGCAGGGAAATCACCTCCTGTTAGAAATAAATGATGATGTTACATTCATTTTGCTGGGGTTGATGTTTAAATAATTGTTGCAGTTGTTAAAGTCTTTTGTGTAACATCCCAAATAAGCAATGCCAAGAATCTCTAAGTGTGAAAATAAGCAAGAAATGCAGGAAGCAGAAAATGGTTAAGATCTCATCAGGTTTTTTATAAAGGCTGAACACAAGGCATGTAACACAAAGTTACACAAGTGAGTTAGCCTTCAGAAGGGCACAGGAGATATCTGATGTTTATGGTACAATATGAAACTGCAAACCCACATTTCAAAGGGAACATTATATAGAGTATTAGAACTTTAGTTGCCCTGTCAATTCTTCTTCTGACATTTCTTGAATTTAGTCTTTTTCTGTGTATTTTGAGAAGCCTAAAGAAATGTTGTTGATTTGGAATTGCTACCTTACACCAGATTCCAAGTATTATTTTTTAAAAAAAGAGCAGTCAGATAAAAGACCTGAAGAATATTAGTCATTGATACAGGAACAAGGACACTTTCAAGGTCAGAATACTTCAGGAGCCACAGAAATTCCCCCTAAACACCTCGGCATCACATCCAACAGTGCATGACAAGAGTTTCTGGAGGCAGAGTGGCCCAGAGAGGGGTTTTGTTCCCACCAGGTCTATGACACTGCTTGAAGCAACAGTCAGCCGCAACCATTGCCCAGGATTGGCTACTGATCAAAATGTGTTTAGAGAAGCTGAGAGCCCACCAAAACTTTTCCAGAGTACTGCCACTTCAGTATAAATAAACACCCAAAAATGAAGTCACAAGTGCCTACATTTTGATGCAAAAGTCCCTTTGAATTCAGTGGACTTTGTGAGGAGCTCGGCACTGCCCAGGGCTATCTGAGAGCTGCTCTATCCTGCCTCTGCACGGGGACGCTGCACAGGAGAGGAAAAGCCCCCACATCTCATGGAGGCATGGACGTGTCATGGATTCACCAAGGAGACAGACAGATTATCCCCTTCCTACCCATTTTCCTCATGGGACTAGCTGGAAACCCCACCGAGGGTCGGGCAGCAGAAGTCACGCCTTGCCTTAGGAGGCAACGGCCAGGAATCCCCACATCATTTCCTTCTTCTTGTCCTTGGAGGCAGCAGGAGGGAGCAGAGACAGGGCATTCCCACCGTCCTCCAGGTCCCAGCCACCCCTTCCCAAGCACCTCCACATGCACTGTAGCTCACTGGGCAGGAAAGCACGGTGGCCGAGGTCCAGAGCATCTCCCGCTGGCACAGTGCCCCAGGCAGGCTGCATGAGCAATCGATGGTACCCAGCACTCCAGCTCAGCTTTATCTCCACATTTAATAAACAAACAAACATCTGCTTGATGATAGCAGCTGGGACAAAAGTTCTGGACACTTCAAGCATGATTTAACAGTGTCTGTGACCTTAAACAATTTGTTGTTTCTTTCGTGTGTGCGCAGCCTGACACCACTCACATCCTCTAAATCCCTGTGCTCTCTTCCCCTTCTTTTCCTGCTGCCCAAAAAGGCCACAGGATGAAAACAAAAAATCCAAGAGGAACTAGTATTAAATTCTAAGTAGGAACAACCAGTCACTTCATCAGCGTGAACACGATATTCATAAATCTTTATCACCAGCCATTTTTTTTACATATCTGGAATCCACTATACTGCAAATTAGCCCCATTTGTCCACTCAGTGCTAATGCCATTACAATCGACCTTATTTGCCAAAGCACATGAGTCCAGAAATCCCTGGAGTTGTTAATTTTTCAGTTTAAAAAAATAATCTTGATTCCTAAACTAAATTTTACAGAAAGAAATCTCATTGTTGTTGGAAACTACACCCTTGTAAGTCTGAGGAAAATTAAGAGCAGACCACCCTTTGTTTGGGTTGGCACTGGAGGGCACTTTAACACCTGTGTTATTTTCTTATACCCCAAGAGCAGCTGCTCATTCCTTTCCACTCCAACCCATTATTTTTCACCTCTGTCTCTGCCTGTGGTTGCCACAGAAATTTCAGCATGGCCAGGGTGGCAGAATATGATTTCTCACTGTTTCCCAGAGACTCTTCTGAAAAAAAAAGGATCCTTTTCTTTTCCCCAGGAGGGTAACTTTGAGGGTGGGCAAAATATTCTGAAAACTTAGCAATGCTGGCAAAAACAGCAACAAAAAAAGAGTCTTCCTGAAGCTCGTTATTTTCTTTCCCTATTTTTTTTACCAATCCCACCACTTTTAATGCTTTGCAACTAGCGCTTTCCCAATGAAATCTGGCTTCTAATTTCACTTTCTGTTTTTGAAATAACTTCATAAAAGTTTGTCCTCGTTGACTATAGCTGCTAAAAAGTTCAGCTCCTCACCAATGGGTTGCTCCAGGAAAAGATGAATACAAGTCTTACTTGGGCATGGAGAGATAATATGACCAGCTATCAGTGGTAAAGGCTGTCTACTGTGTAAGCGCAGGTGTGTATTTTTGAAACAGGGAAGGCAAAAATATACATGCTGAAACTAAACAAAAGACAAGAAAAGGATTAAAAATTGCAACAGTGCACCATTTACCATCTATTCTGCATCGTGTTCGGTGAAGAAAACTCTGCAGTGTGATGCAAGGAGCCTTAAAAATGGATATTTATCGCAAATGCAGTGCAGCCAAAAGACAGGGCTTTGATAACCGAGTATTTCACAGCTTCCTGTTGCGTTTGAAGAGGGGAGTGCAGCTGCCACAGACCACCGAGGATGCTGTCAGGTGGGGGAGATGCGTACAGCTCATGAGAGCAAGCACAATTAGTGCAGGCAAGAAAACACCTCTTGAAAAAAGAGCCCTCTTCTAGGCAATTTGGCAAACACCAGCAGAAAGGGTTGAGAAACCCCGCTGGCCATCGCCAGCCCGTATCTTCTCCCCTGCTTTTTGAGCACCTCCGAAACAGTGATGCAGGTTTATGCCATAACCAACGCTGTCCTCCTGCAGCTCCAAGCCAAACGTCATCTGTTCGTCTGCGCGAGTATTTGACACCCCACTGAAGTGCAATTTGCCCTAATCAGAAATAGATTTTGGCCAGCTGCTCAGTGGCTACCAGCTGCTATGGCAGAGGGGAGGAAGACCCAAAGGGCCGTGGCTGCAGCTCACAACCACCGCCTCGAAAACCCATCCCTGCCGTGGGCAGCCCACCATCCCGCCCAACGCCAAGGCTCGGCATCGCTCCCACTCCGCCTCCCGCCCACGACGCCTTTGCGGGCAGCCGCGGCGGGGAGGGCAGCTGGCAGGCAGATGGAGGGCAGGCGGCTTCAAAGGAACTGCCAGCCACTTCCCGGGGACGGCGGCAGCAACGCAGCCTGCCGCGGGCGTCGAAAACGGATGGGTTTCCCAAGCCCCGCTGGCATGTCACCCTCCAGTTCTTGGCCACCGCTTCTCCCCCTGGCAGGGCTGATGGGGAGAGGAGCTCCCGGTGGGGCTGACACCTCTAGGAAAATGCAAAATACAGGACAGCAGGAGGACCAGCTGAGCCCCAGACTAGGGCATGGTGGTGGGGGGCAAACGGGCATGTACAACTGCCTTTTGATGCACCCGAGCTGGGGAGGGTGGGAAATGAGGCCAGGACTGCAAGAAGAAGAGAGGTCCAGGTCCCAGGTGAAGGCAGCCTGCCAAAGCTGGAGAGACATCCTCACTAATGTCCAAGAGATATGGAGGAGAGATGCCCACCTGGGAAGGCAGAGCGTGGAACAAAACGTGGTGGACAGACAGGGGTCTCGGCATGGTCCTGTGACCCCAGTTGTCACCCAGGGCAGCCTGAGCAGGGCACAGCATGCCTCGTTGCTGCTTTCTCCCGTAACCCCCCCAGCCCACCTACCCAGCAGCTCCCCGGGATGCTGAGCCCCTGCCACCTGGGCCAGCAGGGCTGGGTGTCTCTGGGACAGCCTGACCTGGCTCCTGCCGCCCCCAGAGCCGCCTGCTTCATGGCACACTTCCCTGCTGTGCTCCAAGGGCCATGGTTTTGGGAAGTATTTTTGCAGCAATAAAGCAGCATTTTCACGGGGCAAAGCTACATTTTAATGGTAAGTGGAGAGGGCTGTTAAAAGCTGCAGCAGGCCCCGTTTGGCGCCAGTCATTGCTTTTTTTTTTTCCTCCTCCATATGTACCCCATATGCAAGTACAGCTGAGAAGCTGACATAGAAATTTTTTAAACAGGAGAGAGAGAAACTTCTGAAGCTGCCCTGCGAAGGATGTTCTGGGCTTTTTAACTCTGTTTTCACAAAAGCTGTGGAGACCTCAGAGATCTCTTACGTCTGCACTTTTGAATTCCCACCTTGCAGGTAATTAATAACATGGGTAACTGTGATGGGGGTGTAGGGGAGAGACCTTTCCACTCCTTGTGCTCTCTCTACAGCCCAGCTGCTATTCAATGCTTTGGTCCTCTGCCCTGAGCACACCTCCACGGTTGACACAATGTAGGCAGGTGGGTCCCAAAAATACCAACCCACTCTTTGCACAGATTTGCATGGCTGTCATGGGTCTGGGATGGCAGAGATCGGTCTGTGATGGGTCTCCCATCCCAGCCTCTCCTACAGCCCCTCAACTGCCATAAGTCCAGGGCATCCAACACCACCTGATCCATCAACCTATTCTCACCCTCAGGATTTCCTCCTATCACAGAGCAGGGGGTCACACAGAGCCAAAAGCTACCTCCAGCACGGGTTTTATGACCCAAATTTAGCTGCAGAAGAGGTATGTCAGTCCCCTGCTCTGTCAATGGGGAAGTCATGCTCACAAGCTCCTTCTTCAGTTTCAGCTGAAGAATTCATTGCCCTTGGATTCATGGGTCGCATGTGAATGGGCTTGTCTGTGTCCTTTGCTTCTTGCTGCTCCCAGGCAATACTAAATAGGTTCCCGTCTTCATATACCCATATGAAGTATGCCATGAAATAAAAAAGGACATGAAATAATCTCTACAGAAGTGCAAACATTCCTTGAGCTCCTTCATTTCAGTCCCAGAAGCACTCTCTGTAGTCACAGGATTCACCTTGGTTTCCAATACAAAATACAGTCTTTAATCAGGCAGCATGAGAAAGGGAACAGACCCACATCCTTGCATTTCTTTGTTTCAGTTTTCTTGTCATCCTGAAGAACTCTTTGGGATTAGGTGAGAGTCCCTGCAGGTATCATTTTGAAACTTCTGGCTTTTTCATCAAGTCTCCAAATCTGTCTGCTCTGACTTGCTTTTGCGCTAATAGTCATGCAGTTGAAGACAGCATTAGCCTTGCTGTGAAAGGGGCTCCTCTCTTCCTGCCTCCTCTCCCATCGTTTCCTGGATGGCATGGCACTCAGGGTCCTCCACCAAGCACTGCCTTGGTGGCCCGTACACATCATCACCACGTGGGTGCTTCCCATGGACTCAGGGGTCTTCTGCTCCCCAAAGGGTGCCCTGCGAAGAAGTTTCTGCTCAAATGTCCTTCCATGAGAGCAAGTGGGGGGAAACCAGTTCTTCCATGTGTCTGAAGAAATGGAGGGTATGTCCCCAAAACTAAATACATCAAGCTTGCCAGGAGCATTTTACGCATGGACAGACCCTATGATGCCATCACCTTTTTTTTTAATATTTGTCATTTGTTCATTAGCATAGAGAAGTCTGCAACTGATACTCACAGAGTCACAGTCTTTCCCTCCCCCAATTGCCAGACCCAGATTTCCACTCCACTTTATTCTTGAGCTTCTACAACTCCTCTAGCGTGGCCTTGCTAGAGTAATTTGGTATTAGTTGTGTTTCAGTGGTCTTCAGCACTACCAGTGGGCCAGACACTTTCAAACTAGGCAAATCAGACAAAACAAGGGTAGATGCAATATTTCCACCCCATTTTACAACTAGGCCCAGAGAAATTGTGGGGGAAATCTTAGCATGCCACTTAAAAGGACCCAAACTGCAGCCCGAAAAGCTCTTTGTAAGCTGCTCAGGCTCCTGGGTGGCCAGCAAACATCCATTTTTTTGAAGTTCTGGTCCTTGTTTCCACATGGGCCGCAGGGTTTGTGACCCTTTGAGTGCTGTGCATGAGCGAACAAGGGTGCAGGCTTCCCCAGGCTCCCCACCACCCATCTCAGCCGGTCCCTGACCACCAAGGATGCTCCCTTCCCCAGCCAAAGCCCCATTCTCCCATTTCCAAGTGTTCCATGGCTACACCACCCAGTTCCCAGACATGTGTCCATGACCTGAGGACCAGTCACAGCAGCACTTGCCTTCTTCATAAAAAGCATGAGGAGCAAGACCTAGCTCTCGGCTCCTTTCTTCTGCAGTGCATTTTAAAACATTACCTCACTTTTCACAGCCCATGAGGTCCCCTAAGTCCCTTCCTGCTTGTTGAAATGTACCAGGAGGACGGCAATGAAGGTGCAAGTCTGAGAGAAATGAGGGGCTGCGTGCCTTCCCATGGGGAGAGAAGAAGGGCTACCAGCCACAGACAGGAGTTCTTCTGGGATCATCTCATTGGGGACCAACCCTCAGGCAGCATCGCTCGCTCTCAGGAGTACGACTGAGCAGAAGAGGAGCAGATGAGAAAGGAAGATGCATGGCAGGGAGTAGAACTGAGGATTGATGGATTTAGGCAGTGGACTGTGACAGGGAAAGGTATTTTTTACAGGTTTCTCTATTGCCTACTGAAAAAGGTCATTTTTGATCCTATTTTGACTTTTGCTTCAATTTCAGTAGAGCCGACAATGACACAGTATATGGTTCTCTTACAAAGAGTGTGTTTTCTTTACAAAGAGGCTGCATTGTAATAAACACAATGCTCAATCGTACTTAGGTCACTTTTCTATGGGGAAAGTTAGGCAAAATATTAAAAAAACCTATGGCAATGAATATCTTTTCTGTAGCTTTTAGGAGTCATCGTTGAAAGGAGACACAATTCACCAGAATATCCTATAGGGTAGAAAAAGGTAAGAATTCTTATTTTCTATTAAAATCTTTAGGACATTTTCTCCAAAACCTCTTTAAAACGATTAGTCTTGAGGAGATCCAAATGCCTCTGAGTTTTGTTTTACTGCTTAAAATGTTGTTTTAGAACCACTTCAGCCCTGTTAATGTGTGTCTGCCAGACAATGGAACTGATATGAATTCGCCATTAATTGGAGAGTGGGGCTTCACGTGTACCAGACTAAGTGATTTACTTTCAAAGTGCTGTTATTATCGTTGTAGGCTGCATTTGGTTGCTTAGAAACCATCCTTATCGATGATTCAAGTTTTCTCCTGATAGCACAGTGAACAGATAGCACTTTTATTTTTCTCTCAGCAGTTGTCAGAAGAAACTATTTTATAAAAACCACTGCAAAAGGCAGCATCCCTCCATGGACGGGCAGAAGTACAGCTGACATGTTGATTTAGGCTGAAGAGGTACATTTTTCCAGAGGAGCAAAAATGATTTTAGAAAACCGTGTTTGGCAGTGCGATGCTTGCAGACCTATTGTTCAGCTGGGGCAAGAGGAAGAAAAAAAAACTTTCCCATCAAGTGGGAAGACATAGCTGACAACCAGTCTATCTAACAAGCAACAAATGCTAAGAAGAAGGTCTCTGTAATGTTTCATTAAAACCACAGACACATTACCAATGTGGACTTTAGGCTGTAACTCATTAGTAAATGAATTCTATCTGTGACAGCCTTGTCAAACCCAAGCTCTACTGATTACATTTGGCTTTTAGGCACTAATCCCCAGGGAAAGTGATTTATTTCAGCACTTGATGAGTTACTCCATCGATGGTAGTGATAATGACATTATCTTGACATAGGTTAGCATTTATAGGCCTCTTGGAAGGAGTGAGCGTTCAAGGGGGATTTAAATGAAGACAGGAGGGAAGCCACGCTCAACGGTGCAAGGATAGTTAGGAAGGTTTGGAAAGCACCGCCCACCTGTGATAGCGAAGTTGTTTTACGAAGCTGGGCAAATGCTCTGCTCGACACCTGTCACGGGCCAAAGCAGAGGGCTGGGATATGAAATTGCACCAGGTCAGACATCAAGCCCGCAGCAGAGGGGGGACCACAGGCTGCCCACCACCCCCCCGCCCTCCTCTCCCAGCCCAGCGCCCTGCCCTTGCATGGGGGCTGAGCAGAGCGGGGTTCCTCTCCTCTCATCTCGCAGCTAAACAGGGGGCTGCAGCAGGGGGTGAAACCCTTCTCGTGTCTTGCTCCGGACAGGGAAGTTTTTCCGAGCGTAACAAGGAAATTAAGTTGAATGTGTGGTTACCAGGGGGTAGTGATGTGCAAAGCCAGAGAGAGGTATGGACACAAGCAGAGCACTGAGTTAGGGTGCTGTGAGGGGTAGAAACAGGGTGTTAACGGCCAAGGCTAATGTCTACACGCTTCCTCAGTAGTGAACAAAGAGAAAAAGGAGGGAGAAGAGGGACAGATCAGAGTTCTGACTCCCCTTTAGACAATCCTTTTTTTCTTCCGCTGTCCCTGGATCGACAGAGAGACACGGGGCTCCTTACGGTCAAGGGAATATGCCCTTGAAGTCCAGGCATTAATCCTACCAAAGGAATTTGTGTTGCAACTTCACACATCCGCCGTGGTAATTCATGCAATACAGACCTGGTAGCCCAAACAGTAAATACCCACCTTAACCAGCAAGACATGGAACAGGAGGTCCAGGAGAAATCAGAGCTGCCTTTGATACAGGTACATCTGATATAGGTACCACAGGTGAGCTTGCTCCACAAGATCCCAAGTTCTGCTAGTCTCAGCTGTGAAGATGCTCCCTGCAATGCAAGGGACAAAACCTGAGTCCAGACAAGGCCAGGAATGAAGGCTGTCCCAGCAACAGCTGTTTGGAAAACCCTTAGTTTGAGAAGTCTTTTCCAACTTAGGATAAATCAAGCAAGGATCTGCAGGCGCTTGGCAACCCTTTATGAAATCCAAAGTGTGGCTATTAAGGTTTCTGTTGTCATCCAGCTGGCCCAGCAAGGCTCCTTCTCTACTAGGAAAGGCACAGCGAGCCACCCCAGGTGTGCCGTGGACATAAAATTGAAGCACTAGCGCATTTGGGGATTGATGCATTCATAATCTCTGAGACAACATCACACGCTCAATTCTGCTGATCCGCCTTTGCAGAAAATACCGCAAAAACTTCCTCTGTGGCAGCAGCAGCTGCGGGCCTTGTGCAAATTCAGGAGAAGGTTTTATGTCTGCTGAAATTGTTCCATCAATTTTCGCTCAAGAATATGTCTCTCGAAGCACGATGAACATGTGCCATGTCATACTGATCCAGTATCGCCCTAGCTGCAACAGCGAAAGCAAGAACAGCTTATCTTTTTCAGTAATTAACTCTAATCTGAGAAGACATAGGTAAGTAATTGCGAGAATAAAGGCTATTACACCTCCAAGAAATAAAATTTGATCTGATTTTTTTTTCAGCTCCAGTGTTCAGCTGGACCACAAAGTTGTTTCTGTTGCACATCAGAAGTGTGATATGATTAAGTAGCAAATCTACTGTTACTGGGTTTAAGGCAATAACACCTTTTAATATCCAAGCAACATCACATCAACTGAGTTTGAGACAGGACCTGCAAAATTCAATTACAGTTTTTGGATGGGAGTCTAAATCATAGCAAATGGCTGGATTTCATAAAAACATATTTTTCTTATATAAGGAAAAAGAGGCAGAATGTCGGGCTAGTACAGGCTGTGTACAGTGACCAGAGGCTGTTTCAAAATAGAAAATCTGCACAGTAAGTCTTTCACTGGATCAGTGTCACACATATTGTAAAAGCAGAGGAGTGGACTTCAATTTCCCAAATGACCGCGGTTATCATAAACTGTAATGAATCATCAGCTCAAAGCAATTGTCAGTGAAGAGGAAATCTGGAGGAACTGCAGGAGGAGATGAAGGTCTGAAGAGATGTTTCCTCTGACACACCTGGCTCTAGTGTCAGAGGCAGCGTATGAGCAAACCCCTGCGGGGCACCAGCTCCTAAGTTCCCAGGAATATTGCCTAGAGAACAGCTCGCCTTATGAGCTGACTGCTGTGTGTGAATTAAAATAAAAACTATAAGGCTAAGTGAAGTGAATTGTTGAGCCATAAGGCTAAATTACCAAATAAAGCAGAGAATAATACTTTTCACCATGTAACCATATTAATTTCCATACACGCCAGTGAGTTTTGAAAACAACATGGGTCAGAGCCACCGGCAATACGTGGCTGCTGTGCTATTCCAAATGGCCTCTCTGTGCTGAGGACAATGCGAAATATGATTTTATTAATCTTTCATTCTAATTTCATGGCACTCAGCAGTGTTTGTGACTGCACACAATGACAGGCACCAGTCCAGAGCCTGTGCTGGCACAAGCTAGGTTTGTTCCATTGACCCCAGCAGAGCTGTGCTGATTTACGCCAGCTGAAATCTGACCCGTAATTTAAGGATTAAACTTAATTACTTCTTTATGTTTGACCCACAGCATGGGGATATCCCAGCATCACAAACCCAAGGGTACCCATCTCTCCCCTCGGCTGTAGTAAACATCCCCATTCAAGCCAACATCATGGCCGACTGCCTGGTGAGAAGCAGAAATTGTCCTGTGGCACCAGACCCATTGGCTGGTTGGTTTGGCCATGAGGGGTTACACACCGGGGCTTTCGGAGCCACGGGGGGTTCCAGGGGGCTCCCAGTAGCCACCCTGGTGGGGACAACTTGCAGGACCAGCCGCACTGGGCAGCCCCTGAAAACAGAAGCTTCTCATGGAGGGATGAGGGCTTTGTCCATGGACGGATGAGGGCTTTGACCCTTCCAAGGGGTTCTTGTGCTTGTTCTGGAGATGCCCTTGGGGTGCCCTTGGTCTGGCGATGCTGGAGAAGGGTGAGTGCGGGGGCCTTGTCTGCTTTGTGACACCACACACGTGTTTTGTCCATCACTGCTCCATCCATGTCACCTTTCTGCTAGCTGTCTCTGCCTCCTTGGTTTTCTGCCGCTAAATTACCCTTCTTGAAAGCTGGCGTGGAGCGGGCAGACACAAGCATAACTGCAGGTTTTGCAGTGTGCCCTGAAAGTTTCCAGGTCTTGGACCAACAGGGAAGCAGAGAGTACTTTCCAGAGGACGATTTAACCCCCAGGTCCTGTCACCTGGACAGTGCTCCTGCTCGCAGTGGCCAGCGGGCAGAGAGATTGACGCAGGCCTTCTTGAGGATGTCAGAAGCCAAAATCGTTCGGGAATTGAGAAGTTAAAACACAAGCACCTTAGATTGCCTCCCTCTGCCAACATCGAGCAGCGGCCTGCCCAGTTCCCAGCATGATCCGTCGTCGCCCATGGGAAGCGCTGCGGAATGAGGACGCATTGCCACACTGTCCTGCGCCCGCTGCAGTTTGACGAATGCTTATAAGCAGCATCTTACATAGAGCCCATTGTAGTGATCGTGCCTCAGGGCTGTGTCCTTTCTTTCCACGCAGAAGAGGTTGAAAGCATGCATGGAAACTATTTCTCACTGGGCACGTTGGCGCAGAGAAATCCAACCGCTTTTTCCCCCCTCTTCTTCTCAGCCTGCACCCCCTCACTCACACTCCTCTCAGCCTTCTGGTTTATACAACTGTTGGGACAGTTTAGGGCACCTGCTGGTGAGCTATTTGCAATAAAGGGATTATTTTCTGGCCCACAGTTGAACAGGTTCCCTGGCAATGGGGCGGCAGAGCAGGACAGGGAGAACATGCAACACAAACCGCATGAGGTTCCCCCCCTGCGCAACCCAAGACACGGCAGGACGCCAGGGAAACGCTAGCGCTCATAAAGTCAATGGTCACCTGCTCCAACAGCGTTAGGATTTTGCCTCAAATTACTATATTTAATTCTTTTTTTCTCTATGGAACTGAGCAAACTGTTACACGAAGAATGGTGGCTGGGTTTGTTTTGCAAAGCACAGCTGGGAATGTCATGATGCCTGCCTTCCGTGCAGGCACAAACCAACGGCTTGGGTATAATCATTTAAAAATCTCCTCCTGCTAAGCTGTACCTATATGGAGTTGATTTCCCAGAGTCCCTTCACTTGAAGACTTGCTGAAATGCAGCTGTTAACCCTAAGGTATATCTCCTTACATCTCCAAACAGAATACACTGGTTCATTAATTTTGCCATTTCATCTGGGAAAGATCAAATCTGGAAACTTTTTCTTTTTCTTTTCTTTTCTTTTTTTTTTTTTTTTTTTTTTTTTTTTTTTTGTTTTTTTTTGGGTTTTTTTGTTCTCCTTAACTCGGTAATTACACTGTCTGTGAGAAAACACAGCAGAAAGGAAATTGCTTCTAAAGGACATGGTAATAAACGTGTCACGTATATCACTTAGGCGGGTTGTGTTTATTATTAACTCGGAATGGGAGAAGACTCGAGCCGTGGCGCGGGAGCATGACGGACTAGTTTTCCCGGGAGCACGATTCCAGACCGCACTGATTATCCCGCATTTGCACCGAGGGGACCCAGCCTGTGCTTGTGCAGCTCATTAGCCGAGCGAGGGACCTGGGAATCCTATCGCGGCATATGTTTCTCCACAGTTCAGCAGGAAGGAATTCCCTAACATTTCCCTCTTTGCTAATTTCCACTAACTGAGGATCCAACTAATTTTAATTAAACTAGTATGTATTGTGAATACTCCTCTGACTTCACGTTAATGCCAGCCAACAGAGATAAAAGTCTGCCTCTCAGTGCCTCCTCCTTGGCAGTTGTCGACTCAATGAACTTCAGCTGTGATTAACTGAACTCCATCACATACAGAGATGAACCTAAAGATGGTGGCTTGATGTTGAATCCCAGGCAACACTTCCAAGGCCGTGGATGAGAAATCCTAGGAAAAGTCTCATAAATTCCAGCGTAGCCAAGATTTCACCTTCATCTCTAAAGAGTATACATACCTAGGACAGATTTGCCGCCCTACTGCTTTAGGTCATTCCCAAGGTGTAAACCAGAGTTAAATCTGTTAAACAAGTAGCTACTTAACCTGGGCTTACTGCTCTCTTGCATAAGTGGAATGGTAAAAGAAGCTCATTTGTGTAGCTGAATCTGGCCAAAGCTTGGCCAAATTTTTCTTCTGGAATAATTTCCTTCATAGATGGTCTATGGGTAGTCAACCAAACAGCCATTACAGGCTGGCTTTTGGCTAACACCGGACCTAGAGAAATGGTTTGGGCACTTGGTTGGATTTTGGCACTTCATTGTTTTTAGCAAGACCTGGAATAGCTCTGCTTGGAGGTGTGGAAGTGGGCTGGCTGCAGCAGGGCTCCCAGGCCAGAGACTCCTTGGCTTTGAAAATGGAGGGAGGTAGGAACAGCCTCTCCATGGTACATGCTGGGACCCTAGAAGACACTGAAATATCACTGGGATTTAGGGAGGGCATTCAGAACACCTGATTTTAGGTTGCTTCATGGAGATGACTGCACAGTAGCGATGCTCGGTGAGGAAACGGATGCTCTGATGGGGGCTGGGTCACGGCGATGTCCAGATCGGGGTGAGTTTAGTTCTCTGTGGCCAGTCCCAGGGCGAATAGTAGACACAATCAAAAAAAAAAGCACACACATATCCAGAGCTCCTTCCCTGTGACATGAAGTACGTTTCTCAGGGCACGTATTTTGAAAGATGTACATTGGTCTTTGTTTTTTGCAGGAAATTAAAAAGATGGCATCCACCCCCAAAAACTGTTCCTGCCTAATTTAAGTTAATAAGCTCCACCAAGACAGCAATTATTCTCCTGTTTGGCTGCTGCCTCTGTTCATTATGTGTGTGTGTATATTATTGTTATTTATCAGTAATCTCCTTGGAGCTATACAATGACACAAGATTATGACATTCGCTGCTCCAGAGCTTGCTATACCAAACACAAACAAATGATCCGCAAGAGCCATAACAACTGAGCTGCTGATCCAAGCCAACCTTTGATCTGTGGTTGGGGATTCAAGGAATCAAAAAGTGGCTTGTCAGATTGTCAGGACATCGAGTTTTTGTATGATCCATCAGAAAAAGCGGGTACTTTGGTTAGGGCACATTCAGTGCACATTCTCTCGAGGATGCCAGGACTTCTTCCTTGCTTTGAGATTTTTTTTCCCCCACACGTGGCATTGGTTTGAAAGTATTTAATGGTGATTATCCCTTATTTTCCTACTTTATTGGCAACAGTGAATTGAGGGGATAAACAGAATATATGCAATGGTGCAAAAAAAAAACAACACATTTCTGAGTTAAGAAAATGAACTGTGGAGCAAAGACCACAGTGCAATTACACAAGCTTATTCACTGATGGAAATAAGTGCTGTGGCAGGCAATTATTTCCAGATCTTACCATGCAAGAAAGGCAAACTGTTTGCTGGAGAGCATTCATGAGGGTCAGATGATGGAGGGAAAGGCCAGGAAGACAAGAAGGAAAGCTTTCACATCCCTTTTTCAAGCTGTCACATGAAAGAAATGCCTGCAGTAACACTCAGTGAATGCGAACAGGGGGATGTTTGCAAACTGCCAAAGCGTCCCTCAGTGGGGCAGAGAGAGGAGGGAGAGGAAAATTATCATGAAATAAAACAATAAGGGAATGGTTGCCATTTCACGTAATTTTTGTTGTCCAGAGCTGAGTGAAGAGAAACGAGTCGTGCCCGCCTAGGATCTGCTACCACCATGCTACTACATGGACTGCATAGACTTCTCATGCGCTGCTAGTGAGGGTCAGCTTGATGT
Organism: Chionis minor; assembly: GCA_013398295.1. Lineage (NCBI taxonomy): Eukaryota > Metazoa > Chordata > Aves > Charadriiformes > Chionidae > Chionis > Chionis minor. Next base: position 162,152 of record VZSF01006436.1, read on the forward strand.
GGTTAAATACTCTAGGTGTATAACTCTAGGTTATATGCCTGGAATATTTAATGGCAACCAGAAAGAACCGATCAGAGTAAGGACAGAGTCAATAAAGGTCTTGGACTTGACTCACCACCACCACCTGTGAAAAACGGTAGTGCTAAAAGCATGTGCTCTGAGCCCCGGCCCAGCTGCAAAATCACCTGGGCTTGTTCAGAAACCACACTTGTCCCAGTGACGCACGCCAAATATGCCACACGTGCTTATAGACTTCTGCTGAGCAGAGACTATTGCTATTTGCTGTTTCACCCTGAGTCAGCAGCTTGGTGGCTGCAGGAATCCTAGATGACGGGCATCTGCCCTAGATTGATGGGCAGAGATGGGCCCCTTGGAGGGTCCAGAGTTGCCCCTCTCTCCCCTTGACCACAGGGAGGACCCAAAGCATATGTGCTTCTACTAGAGGCACCTGAGTGAGGTGTTCGAAGCTGGGTGGGGTGGCTCTGGACCTGCAGGCACACATACATCCCAAGGCTCAGGTGAGCTCACTCATTCCTGTGGGTACACCAGCTCCATTAGCCCAGGGATTAGCTCAGGATGAAGTGATGCTGCAGAGAAAGGTCCTCAGGAAACGCAGCCATTCGGGCGTAAGAAAACGGGTCCTGCTATCTATAGATAACGGGCTGAAAAACAGGAAGCGGAGGTCAGGAGTAGACAGCCAGTTCTCACAACGGCAGTGTGATAGCAGTGACCTTCCACGGGGGTCTGCACAGCGACCTCAGCTGCTCAGTATCTTCGTAAATGGCCTGGAAAAAGGGTGAGGAGTGAGGTGAGAGAGTTTGCCGCTGATAAGAAGTTATCTGAGGACAAGCACACCCTGTGAGAACTGCCGACAGGGTGAGTGGTCAAAGGGCAGATGGAATTCAACACAGACAGCTGCAAAACTAGGTATTTGGATGGGGAAAAGAAAGTCCTAGAGTCACACAGGCCCTGCACAGACCACTGCTGGTCAAGAGCTGGGTCCTGTGGCTAGTGCCCACCAAACCATGAGCTCAGCCCTCAGCAGCAGTCGAGAAAGCAAGTCGAGCACTGGGAACCTGCAGGAAGGGAACAGAGATTCCAGAGGCTGGGAGGGGAACCATCACAAGCCCTGTCTTCCCTCCTCCCAAAACATCTGGCCACAGCCAGAGATAGATGCTGAGCTGGATGTGAAACCAGTCTAACCCAGGCAGCCAAGCCTGCTCTGTCAGCCACGGTGTCACCTCAGTACGCATCCGGGGTGGGAGGTCTCTGCATGGCACAGAAGCATGAACATGGCCTTCCTCTCTCCATGCCCAGTAAAATGAGAAGATATGCAGATAATAGGAAAATGAGGCCCCCACGCCTTTCACAGCACAATCAATGACTGAAGTTCTTCCCAGCCCTCAACAACGGGGCACGAAATGTCGATGCCCAAAGCAAACACCAGAAAACCGACCTTGGGAAGGTCCATCATGTTGTTTGTCAGCCGAAGCTGGCTTGAAAGAATGCAGAAATAGGTTTATTGCTTTCGGGTTGATAATAACAACCTACGTTGGCTACGGCAGCTACGCCGTGGGGCACCCTCTCTCTTTTGCCACACGTAGTCGTGTTTTTATGATACAGGTCTTGTTGCAGGGCTACTGCAAGCATCTGGACAGTTTGCCATGTGTTTTCCTCGCTACAGCTTGAAATAATTCCCGAGGATGTGTTATATCCTGAAAGCTGAGACCGCCCTGGACCAAAGGAGACGGAGAGCTGCCTGCACTCCTATTTCAAGAACCAGTCAGTGTGTCACAAGTGGGCAAGTTACACTAAAACACTCATGTTTCAAGTCCTGGATTTCTCCCACAGGGCTAAGTCTATACTCAAAGGGCTCAAAATAAGTGGTCCTCATCAGAGGGTGTCTTTGCTTTCATCTCAGACAGCAGCCCCCCTGCTGAGAGCTGCTTCTCCCACAACAGGAAAGTGCCACCTCAAGGTATGGCAGCGCGTGGTACCGATGTGCCAGCAGCCTCTACTGCCCCAGGGGCAGCAAGTGATGGGGCAGCAGGGAGAGCTGGTGGGGACACACAGGGAGGGTACAGAGGACAGACATGGGGGCTTGGTGGGACATGCATTGGGGTCTGTAGGGGACACACAAGGGGCTTGGGGGGATGTGTGGAGGGTGTGGGGGGTCATGCATGGCACATGGGGACACCCATGAAGGTGCAGAGGGACACATGGGACACACAGGGGGTGCATGCGGAGGCATGGGAGACACATGAGAGTGTGGTGGGATACACGGGAGCCTGGTAGGACATGTAGAAAAGCATGGAGGGACAGGTGGGGGAGGACAGCAGGACACAAATGGGGAGGCAGTGAGACGCGGGAGCATGGTGGGACACGTGGGCTCATGGAGGGACCATGTGGGAGCATGGGAAGATGTAGGGGCTTGGGGGCCAGTCATGATGGGGCATGGTGTGACAGAAGGGGGGAGGCACACAGTGGTCACACTGTGGGGACACACTGGGGATCGAGGGGGGACGCGTGAGGCTCCCCTGAGCAGTTGTGTCCACTTCCCACGGGGCCCCACAAGTGCTCCAGTGGCACAGCTTGTGGTGGGCAAGGGGTTTCAGGGAGATGTGCACACTTTGGGAACTGGAGGAGTGGGTACCAGCAGCCCCCGCTGCATCCCCCCTCCATAAACAAAAAATAAGTGTGATAGAATTATACACAACAAAACATATATAACAAATATATATATAATATGTGTATATATGCTCACAATTAATTAATAGATACATAAAATAAGAAAGTGACGATGGCCAAACAGTGGATCTAGATGGCAAGCGAAAATCCCAGCGAAACCCCCACCCA
>VZSF01006436.1:172525-190094 GCA_013398295.1 Chionis minor
CCCCCAGCCCTCCTCATGTTTTTCGAATTTGTTGTGAAGTTACCGGCACATGCTGAGTCATGGTAAATCTCTGAAGCCACCGATGAAGAAACAAGCCTGATGCCCTGGTTGGGCATTGCTCCTCTCAGTGCTCCGCTCTCCCCTTCTTCTCTCTCTTTGACTTTTCCCTAATATTACAGGCAACACCCGACAAAGCCACATAGAAGGAATCCCACAGTGAAAAGTTTTCAGGGCACACTGCAAGCTGTGCCGGCTCCATCCTGTAGAGGGGTAAGGTGGGTAGATGCCCACCATCTTGGCATACAGGAGGACCACAGGATCAGGCCCTCGGGGACAGTCGGGGAGCACCGCCACCCCACGTCGCAGCTGCCTCTGTTGATAGAGCAGTTGTACCTCAGGCTTGGAAGCCCCCCAGTTTCAACGGCATAAACGCGAACGTGGTTTTGGGCGTCTCATGTCTTTTGGGGACTCTCCACAGTCCAAACCAGGAAGGCCAGCCATCAGCTGCTCTTCCATTTGGCAGACGCCTGTGCAGCTGGGAGCCCATACTGGGACACCAGTATGATGCCCCACCACCATCTGGCCATGCTGACAGCAGCGGTCCAGAGCTTGCAGGACACAGGTACCCGCGAGCTCAGCTGTTGCTGCGTCAGCGGTGATGGTTTCCCGTTGTTAGGCACAGTTGCTCCTTGGCGTGACAAGGTACCTCGGGCAGGATGAGTTATCGGAGGAGAGTTGGGGCTTCCTCACTGGGGTTTTTCCAACCTACCTAATGGCAACGAGCTGCAACAGAAAAGAACATTTTTGCTTTCTTACTGATTTTAGCCATACTGGTAAGCTGACCCAGAGTTGGTCTTCTGATTTCCCTCCACGCCCGCTGGGGTGTATTTGTGTGTTGACTATGCATGTTGTTTGTTTCTGGGTGCCCTACACTGTGTGTACGCTGTCATACAACAGCTGTCTGAGGCTGGAACTTTTAAAAATATTATTATTATTATAAGTGAATGTTTACGCACAACGGTGTGACGTTGGCACCCACTTCCCAAATAGCCAGAGCCCAATGGTCTGAGCCAGATGCGGTGCTCAGCATGCTGGCTCCTGGAACAGATCATAGAATTGGTTAGAGTTGGAAGGGACCCTGAAGATCATCTAGTTCCAAACCCCCTGCCCTGGGCAGGGACACCTCCCACTAGACCAGATCCCAGTCTGGTCTAACATCTAACCATCTCAAGTGTATGCTCCAGACCGGGCAGCTCTTTTGGATTTCATTTCTGTTTCAGAAATGTATTCACAAAAAATGTGGTCTTAATCATGTGGAATTTGTGTTTGGACACTAAACAAGCCAACGGCAACAACGCAAGAGTTATCCTTGTTGGACTGGTCAACCTCATCTCTCTTTTTAAACAAGCCAGGCGTTCCCAGCTCACAGCCCTGACAACTCCACGTACCATGCAGGAGACCAGAAACCCAACCTAGTCAAACGGCAAAAGAAAAGACCCTCACCAAAAAAAAAACCAAAACAAAACCCCAAAACACTCTCTAGAAACACTCTCTAGAAATGCTCTTTCCTACTTTTGCTTCACTTTTTCTGTGTTTTGTTTTGGTTGTTTTTTGGGGTTTTTTTCATATCATTGCATGGCATTTCATTAGTGCCGCATATTATATAAGAATATCTTACTATTTTTTTGTTCTGTTTCATTTTAAAACTATTAAAACCATCTGCCACTTAGTAAACACTAACATATTTTCTTTTCTAGATCAAAGTGTCTCCTGCCTGTGTTGTAATGGAAGTTTGACATTATTTTTTTTACAAGACAGGCAGGAGACACTTTGATCAGGTGCCAAACTGTTTCACTACAACAAACAGGCAACACTCTGAGCTAGAAATGATAAGATGTTATTATGCGCCGTGATGATTTCACGACATGTCAGCTGTAATGTTAAAAAACCCGCCCTACATAACACATAACATTCAAAATATCAGTGTGAAATTCCAGATTTTTTAAAAAATGAACAATTTATGAGTTGAAAGCACTCCTTTTACATTTTTCTCTAAAAAAAGTGACCTTTTTTGTAGCGTTTTCTGAATATATTTTGTAATCCTTTTCATTTCAACAAATCGGTTATCTTCTGTCAAAAACGCTCCATTGAAAAAATTCTGATGGAGTCAACTTGAAAAGCTTTTCTTGAAAGCCTTTCTTATAAACAAAAGATTATTGTCCCTGTCAGAGAACAAAAGAATCACCTGCTGGCTTTTTTGTCCTTCCCAAATAAATTAATTGCTGGAGGATTATTACATCCATGCTTCTCTAACATGCTGCTCCCCACCACTCCAAACAGCCCCCCGTACAGCTTTCTTTTATCCCGGGATGCAGGATGCCTCCATGGAGAGCCCCCGGCTTTCCAGTAACACAAACACTGCAGCTACACACTGGGGAAATAAAACATGCACGTTGTCATTTCTGTCTTAATTTGCACGCTGAAGAGGAGAAGGCCTCTTCCATAGTCATGTATGCCAAGCGCCCTGACACCGAAGAGGGGCTGGGAGTGAGTGTGCAGCTCCTGAACACGGGAGCTGCAGGTGGGGTAGGTGAAGCCAGCCCCTCTTCTTCTCCCCAAAAGTGGTCTACTCCTGCTTTGTGGAGGAAAGATGTTCTAGCTTTCCAGGTGGACAACCACAGCCAAGAAAGGGTTAGTTGTCTCCAGAGGGCACAGCAGCTGGAGGGGATGTCAGCAGCCCCAAATAACTGGTAGCAGAAGGGTAGCAAGAGGCACAAGGGGAGCCTGTCTCGCCAGCGGGGAAAGATGGGCATTCCTCATTCGAAACTTGCAATCTATCTCACCTGAAAAGAGGTGAGAAACTTCAGTGGCCCAAAATTTGGTTCTCTACAAAGGTTAGAAAGGAATCAAGGATGACTGTTCTAGAAGCCTGACAAAAGTTGCATCAAAAAAAAAAGTTTCTTTGGGTATTAGGGAAAAAAACATTGCAAAAACTGGAAGAGATTGACCAGAGGGGCTGTGGGATTTTCGTCCTTGGAGGTTTCCAAAACTCACCTGGACACGGCCCTGAGTGACCTGCTCTAATGCCAAAATTAGCCCTGCTTTCAGTGCGGGGCTGGATCAGAGGACCTCCAACAAGTACCATAAAGGTTTGGTCATTCTACACCCATGTTAGGACATCCCTACAATTATGTGGGATTAATACCAGCTCAGGAAATAACAAGTCTCATGTTTGCCTGAACTTAGTCTCACGTCCTTACCTGCAGCCCACTGCAGCGATGATGTTTGCTGCCTCGGTGGTGGGGCAGATCGCCATCTCCCGCGTCCAGGATGTGCCGTTGGAGGCACAGCACTCAACCCTTCCAAGAGAAAGTCCTTGGCTTCCCAGATACCTTCCTTTCAAAACACGCCTTTGGACCACTCTGGGGTGGAAGAACTTGTATCATATCGCCCAAGGTCAGGAGGAGACCCCAGGCAGGGCTGGTCTGCGGGCGTTTCGGCACAGGGAGTTGTTTGTAGCACCACAGCCACATGCTGGTGCAGCGTCAACACACGAAGCACGCCCCGGCGCAGCCCAGGCCGCCGCACACTGGGGTTTTGTGTCAGTATGAGCAGTAAAAACAGACGCCATGCGTGGGCCACTTCACGTTTAGCTCTGCTTTCCTCCCCTGATGGTTCGGGTCAGCGGGTGTCACTGTCCTAAGAATGACTTCCCAGCATCGTCAGAGCAAAGGCGGCTCAAGAAACGGGTGAGCCTTAGCTCATCTTTTCCCCTTTTAAATGCAGGCTGTTCAGAAACAACAGGATTGTGTACATTTTGTCATTTCAACCCAGCGGTAAGTATTTTAACATGCAATAAATCATTATTGGAGAAAAGGTCAGAAATCCAGAGCCTGGGAGGCTAGAGGGATGCACTGGGCGTTGCAAACCAACCGTCAGGAATAAAGGTCAGGTGTTTCGCTGCCTCGGGTTCCCCCAGAATTCACAGCTTTCGTGTTTTTCTTCCTGAACGATGGCATTCAGGGTGCATCAGCACAAGGCAAAGTCAGTTTATCCTGGAAAGCTGTGAGTTTGGTATGTTCTCCCCTGTGAGAAGAGGACCTCTTTTCCACGGGTTGCTTATTGTTTGTTATTACTGGTTGTCCATTAGTACCTCTTCTCCTTTCTCGCCCTCTCCAGGCAAGAATCAAAGCCTTTCCTACCACCTGTGATGCTTTAGTACCCCAGGGGGTTAGCAATTAGCTTGTGCCATTCCTCCACGCTGGGTGACCTGGCCAACCACACAGCCCAGCATGCCCAAGGGCTTCCCTCCTCACCAAGAGAAGAAAACCACTGGGAAGCAACAACCACAACTCCCAAAGAGCCCGCCTCTTCCCAAATGAAAATATTACGGAGCCGTGGCCTAAATACAACAGTTGTTGGCCAACAAGCCAGGAATGCCTACAGAATTTTCAACCCTCTGGCCCAGCGTGAGGACCACCTGGTGCCCAGGAGCAGATGAACACCACGTGGCACCACGCGCCTGTCCGCTTGGAGGAGGCTCCAGCAGCCGTGCTCGTTCACCTCGGTGAAGACGGGCTTTGATTTGGGCTAGCAAAAGGCGTAGGGGTGACGCACCCCGGCACAGACAGAGTTCATGGGCCACAGCGGAGACCCTTGGAGAAGTGCAGCAAAGCCTTCAATGGCAGCGTTTGACAGCTCACTTGGCCGTGCTTGGCAGCTGTCGCCGTGTCGCTACTGCCCGTGCAGCAGGCAGCGAATATCCCACCTTTCACCCGCAGGAAGAATTTGAGGATTGTCAAGGGTACCATGCTGAGGTGCACTACACGCTAATAAGCCCAGGCCCCAAATGCGTCATTTAAACACGTTTTTGGAAGACGCTCATGCCTCTCCCACCACCAAGGACATCTCCAGAAGGCCTGATCTATTATCCTGCTGCCCCTCTTTGAAGTGCCTTGCCCCCCATTAAGTAAACAGTGCAGGAAATCCTTCGTATTTACCCGCTTCAGCAAAGCCCTTTGCTTTAACCTTGTCAGGATGCATCTGCTGGAGCGGCGACGTACTGTGTGTTTCTGACTCTCTATTTGCACAGGTCGAGGAAACAGGCTGCCTACACAGCCATCTTCCAGATGGAGCCGTCCCATCCGCATCCAGACCTTCGTTAGCAGTTGCCAGACTTAGGTGGCACATGAGAGAATTGCCTTACGTGCAATTACAGGGCGGCGGTGGTTTTGCTTAACCGTTTGGCTGACAGCAGAATACAGCTGTCAAAGGAATTGCCCTTTTGGAAACCTCCCTGTCCACACACTTCAGGACAGGCGAGATGATAAACTAAATCTCCTGACAGGTTCACGATAGACAGATACAGTTTCGTGGAGGCTGGGGGAGAAAACGGTCGGACTTCTATTTTTTAAAAGATTATCTCTCGTCTCCTTTGCTACGCTCCTGAGGTAGTTCTGCAAAGACGACAGCACACGTAGGGACTGGAGATGGGATCGTTACTGCGGCTGGTTATTTTTGTTGGAAACGGCCCTTGCTATTTTTCAGTCTGGTTGATTTAGCCAGCGGTTTCCGGAGCACAGAAAAGTCAGTGCTTTCTCTTGACCCTTCATTGCAAAATGCAACCTGAGCTTTAGGAAACGTGTTGTCGGAGGGTTCCCCTTCCTCGGACCTGCCCTTGCTGTTGGGGTCACTGTGAGAAAACGCTGAGGACTTTAGGGTAGCTGTCCTACCAGGCACAGAAGGACACTAGCCCCAGCTGCCTGGACATGGTCCATGAGAGCCCCTTCTCCAAGGAAGCTATTGACCACAGAGCGCTTGGTGCTGCACAGTGCCCAGGTTGTAGATCGCAGAATCACAGAATGTTAGGGGCTGGATGGGACCTCTGGAGATCATCTGGATCAACCTCCCTGCCAGAGCAGGTCCACCTACAGCAGGTTGCACAGGGTGGCATCCAGGTGGGTTTGGAATGCTTCCAGAGTCGGAGACTCCACCACCTCTCTGGGCAGCCTGTGCCAGTGCTCTGGATGCTATAATAAAAGGCCTCCAGAGAGACTTTTGGGGTGAACGAATGAACACTATTGCTTCTGGAGGAAAAGAGAAGTCTAATTTGGAAAGGCTCAGTTCAGCTGCAGCGTTGGTGTGACCCCAAGTCGAACGCTGGGTCTCCTCACCTGTTTGCACAGCTAAAAGTGAGCGGCCGTTTGCCTTCTCCATCTTCGTAAACAAAATCGCAACCTTTATTCCTGCCTTAAGGAACAGATTGCATCACTTTTGATAATCCAGAACAATGTCATCATTTATTCCCTCGACAAAAGCAATTTGTATTTCAGCTTGATTATTGGTATATAAGTCACCAGACAAAATACTGTGAGTACAAGAATGCTCCTAATAAAGAAATTGACAGAAGGTATTTGAGATTAAAGATACAACATGCCCTTGAATATCTCAAAACTCTCACACATCACCAAAAAAAACTTCAGGCCCACTTTGTGAACCATCAAGATTGATCCTGTGTTTCTGTTTAACCCCAAACCCTTAATTAATTTGTTTCAGGGCATGGTAATACCAAGGGCAGCTTGTGCTACTGTCAGAGCACAAGAACAAGGCACAGCAACTTTGCTCCAACGTGATTTCAGAGCTGCCAAAGCATCCAAAAACCTCCTAAGTCAGACCTGAATATGTCATTTAATCTCAAGAAATAATTTGGATTTTTTTTTCTCATTTCTTTTCTGATTTCTGTCTTGATGTAGCAGCTCATCGTTGATATTTTCAGCCCTTTTCCTCAGAAATTGAAGGCTAGTAGCTGACTCATTCTTAATAGAAGGTATGAGTCGCATAGGAGCAGCATGGTTTTAGGAGCTCAGGGTTTAATGGGAACATCAAATCTATCCAGCATTACGATAAGGTCATCAGAAATCAGTGGTATTGATGTGTATCCTGGATGTGCTTCTAACATAGACCATAGCGCATATATATATATATATATGCACGTCTGTACTGATGTTGCCAAGTAGCTTTGTTGGCAAACTTTGGAGTTAAGTATAGCTAAAAATGGGGTTTTGTGAAAATTTAGGTTTTTCTTTTCCCTCTTTTTAAAAAGAAAAAGGAAATTGATGTCTGTGAGCTTTTGTATGCAACATCTCAAAAGGGTGGACGTACTTTCATTTAAATCTTCCCTCAGCAGGGTTGTCCTCAGCCCTCCCAGGATAACATCCTCATCAGAGAAAGAGAAAGCAAAACCTAGCACAGGAACAAAAGTGAGCCATTTAACGATGTCATGTCTAATGAAAAGCAAATAAAATCAATGCTAATAAGGGATGCCAATACCCCAAGTCCTCTCCCTTTCCAAAAGCAGAGAATTACTTAAATGTCCAAGTGGGCAGGTGGGGTGGTGAAGGTGAGATGAGGTCCATGGAGGACACCACGTTAGACATGCGAGCCTACCTGAAACTTCAAGGTGAGGACTTGCAGAAGAGCTCACAACACCGAGTGCCAGGCAACACATCCAGAGCAGAAAACTCCATGTCTGAAGTGATGCCCGTGGGCTAACAGCACAGATCAGGGCCAGCGCTGGGCTCCAGGCATACCACTATGCTGGGGGGCAAGCATGACCCCCAGGGAGCCTGGAGAGACAGAGTGGAAAGGGACAACTGGGGAATAACTGCTCTTACAGAGTAAGCAAAAGGATGGAAATAAATTTAAACACGTACCTGGAGGATAGGTACAAAGGCAACTCTAAAACATGGGTGTCCAGCTGCAGCCTCTGGTTTGGGAAGTCCCGAAGCTGTTGGCCGCTGGAAGGTGAGAAGATGATCAGGAACACTGATGGCTCCATGCTGTCCCTTGTGCGCCTGCTGCTGGCCACAGCCAGTGGGAATTGTGGGGGGCTAGCTGGGCTGGATTAGTCCTCACGGGCAGCTCAGGCAAGGATGATATGGGTGGACAACACAATTTATACTAAGCGGAAAGCATCGCTTTAAGTGACATCAGTAGCACAGTACTTACCCCCCTGGGAGCATAGCATCCAGCTCTGGAGCCCTCAGCACAAGAAAGGCATGGACATATTGGAGCAGGTCCAGAGGAGGGACACGAAGATGATCCGAGGGCTGGAGCACCTCTCCTGTGAGGACAGGCTGAGAGAGTTGGGGTTGTTCAGCCTGGAGAAGGCTCCAGGAAGACCTTATAGGAGCCAGTACTTAAAGGGGGCTCATAAGAAAGGGGAGATCAGACTTTTTAGTAAGGCCTGTAGCAACAGGACAAGCGATATCGATATTGATTTTAAACTAAAAGAGGACAGATTCAAGCTAGATACAAGGAAAAAAATTTTTATAATGAGGGTGGTGAAACAGTGGCACATGTTGTCCAGAGAGGTGGTAGATGCCCCATCCCTGAAAACACTCATGGTCAGGTTGGACAGGACTCTGAGCAACCTGATCTAGTTCAAGATGTCCCTGCCTGTGTCAGGAGTATTGAACTAGATGACCTTTAAATGTCTCTTCCAACCCAAATTATTCTGCAATGCCACTTACACTGGACAAGTTAAGAGTAATAGCCACTGATAAAATACAACCCTGCTCACACTAGGACCTTCTGTGATCCCAGCAAGCTCTCTCACAGAAGACCCTGCCTTTAAGAACACAACCGTGGTTTTTTGGGCAGTACTGCAGCAACAGCTTTTAAGGGACGAGTCGGCAGGCGGGGTGCCAGTCTAAGGGTGCCATATTTTTATGCCAGGCACCTCACTAAGTGGTGTGTTTCCCACTCGTGCCCTGGGTGCTGCAGCACGCACTCGGCCAGGTGGGAGCTGCTAGGCTGTGCTGGACTGGGGTGAGATCTTCGTGACTGCAGCCACCCAAAATCACCACGTGCAGAATTGCCTTCACCTTCCACAGAGTGGGTTTTGTTTATTTGCATTTGGGTGGTTTTGTTGGGATTTGTTTGTTTGTTTGTTTTTTTGGCATTACTCCTTCTTGATTAATTCAAATGCTTACCTTAAATTTATCTGGAGAAAGACAGAAGACCTAACCCTCCTGTAAACAACAGACTGTAAACACGAGAGCTTTGTCCTCTCTAAATTACTAATAACTGATACTCATATTTTCACATCCACAAAAGGAAACTTTTTTGAAGAAAGGGGCGTTTGCTGCTGAAGCAGCTGACTCATGGCGAAATGCAGAGAGCCATGGTGCTGGTTGATTTTGCCCCCGGGCTGCCTGCGAGCAGCCACGCTGAGATGAAATAGAGTGCCTTGGCCCAACCAGCGTGTCTTCCCCTGGGCTACAGAGGCAGAGCCCCCGCTTGCCCCCCGTGCCTCAGCACTCGCCGGGGCCATTAACCCTCCCCAGGAGCGGTGCTGAAGCACGCAGGAGTTGGGGTGGCCACGCCAGGCGCCGGCAGCTCCTTGAGGGAAGGTTGGGTGGGTGATGGATGGCTGAAAAGCCCCCATCTGACGTTTCCTGGTCTTACGGGCAACAGGCTCAACATGGATGGCCCGGGGGGGTAGTCTGGGCACGTGCTTTGCCAAAACTCCGCGGGCCCAGGAGGGTGTTTAAGCACAGCAGGCATTGAGGATGCTCTAGTAGAAGAATATCCCCGGACCTCCTCTGCTGGCAACCCTTTGAAACAGATAGGGACCAACACCAGGCTTCCCTTCCCCTGTAAGACTTTGCTTCATTTAATACAAACATATTAAGAGCCTCAATATTGGGACGGAGAAAGGGGAAAAAAAAGGCGTGCTCTTCCAACGTTTTCAAGATTTCCCTGCTCTGCGTGTGCTTCATCATGGCAGCTTGGCCCCAGTATCTGCTCCCATACCTCGCTGGTTACCGAGGCCACCAAAGCAGCCCAGGGCTGGAGTGAAATCACTGCCCAGCTCTGATATTTCCAATACCACTAACGGCATCCAACAGGTCACATCAGATTACAGCCTCTCCCACCACCTCCCTCCATCCTAGATCTAGCTGAGCATCCCGCGCCCCGACTTATTTCTGTCCTGTCGTTGGCTGAAGCTGCTTCGGTTTTCTCCACATGCCTTGGCAATACGGCTACTGCTGTTCCTTAGAAAGCCCAAGTGCATTTATGGCACTTAAGTAGTAAATTGGAGTAATTGCCTTCTGAGTAAACAGGCTGTCCTGGCTCAGATTCTCCACGTGAACCCATTAAATGGGGAGCTGCTGTTCATTAAGAGCATGGCTGAATTTCATCCACCACCCTTGCTCACTGGATTTAAAGCTGAGGGAGATGGGGAGAAGGGCTAGAGGACTTTCTCCTAAACCACCTACGAGTCCTCCGTCCTCTTCTCATCTCCACCTGACAAGTCTGAAGTGCTTTTACTGCTGCTGTCAGGGTTGGTCCCTTGCGAATGGCAGGTGGAGAAAGCCCATGGCTGCAGGGCACTTACCAAGGCTTTGCTAAACCCTACACTCAGGGGGTATGGGGAGGTACAACACCCCCATCCATCGGGGCTATACTCAGCTGCATTGCCCTGATTCCCGTCTTTTCTCCCAACCCAGGCAAGCACTAAACGTGCTTCCCTGTCAACAGGAGGCCACTGCTCCCTCAGGGCAGGAAAGCTTGGCAGGGAGCTGCAAGCCACATCCACTCCCCGTGCTCGCCTTCGCTCTCCTCTCTGGGTTCGGGGTTTTTGTCAACTGCACCTTTTCTACAAAGAAGCCCCCACAAACCTCCCTTCTGACCGCTTTCACTTGTGATTTTGCGAGCCTTTACGATCAGTTCTTAGAAATGCTTTCAGCAAGAGCACCAAAGCACTCTGTAACATCCTTCTGCAGCATTTTTAAACAAGGTTGCACTGATGTGTCAGGGACCAGCTTAACATCACTTGGAGATCACCTTTACCATGGAAATATTTCCAAAGATCTGGTCCTCACAGAGGCTCGATGGTCTGACCTGCCCAGAAGGTGTTTGGACCTCGCCTCGGTCACCTCGCAGGGTCACTGCAAACAAGAATGGTGGCCCTGGAGGTGGCTGGCACCAGGGGATATGCATTTACAGCGCTGGACACTGCAAAAATCTGTGAAAATCTGAAGAAGTCAGACTTCCTTTGGCATGGACGTTGCCATCCATTCATCGTGCTTTCACGCCCATGCAAAAAGTGCAATAATCAACCCCCGGAGCATCTTTGGAGCTTCTTCATCCTACTCTCCTTCCCCCCCACAAGGCAGAGAGACACTCCTCTGCAGCAACCGCTTGCTGTATGCAACAAAACAGACATCGTGGCTGCGGGACCAGTGCTGAGTTTCTACCTTCTCTCCAGCATTCCAAGGAAGATGACATCAGCTCCTACTGGTCTCCTAGGCTTTTCAAGTGCCCGTAAGCTCTCGCCGTGCCACCACCGCAGGGCCAGCGGGGGAGAGGCAGTGGCAGGAGGCAGGAGTGCTGGAGCAGAGCCCTGCAGCCCCGGCGAACCCCCGGCACGGAGGGCACTCTGTTCTGGCGGCGGCCGGTTTGGCAGAGATCATGAGTTTAAGCACATATCTAATTGAATTGCAGATGTCTTTTCTGATGGCTATCTGGAAGCACAGCTTTGATTAAAGCAGCAGCGGAGAGGCAGAACAGGCTGGTTCTCAGTAATAAAACTAATGGAAGGGAGAATGACCATTTACTGCAGCCTCCACGGGAAGCATAATGCAGGCAGATACTTTAAACAAGATTTTTGGGGGAGATCTGAGAGCTCAGCACAGATACCCAGCTCCCAAAGATCCTGAATGCACATCGGATAGGAAAGCAGCTGACAGCAATTTAAATAATCCACAAATAAGCTCATCTCCCCACCTTCCCACACTCCCTGATGAACAACAGATCTGTTTTCCTTTCAGAAGGCCATAGAAATTTGTTCTGCTTGACTTTGTTTTTTAAAGGCTGACAAGTTTTCTTTGCTGCCCTTTTGTTACTTCCAGGATTCAGGTGGATTTGCCCTGAGCTTGCACTTGCCAGATTCTCAACCTCTCCCCATTTAACAGTGCCTTTAGAGCTCCGAAGAGGGAGAACTTGAACAGCGTTCTCAGTCCACCCAAACCAGAAGACTCAAGTCGGAGTGTTATGACCTTTTCTTCTTTTTTTTTTTTTCCTGTAGCCACTTTCTCATGACAACTTGAACCGCATCCAAAACGTATTACCACATACACATCACTGAAAAACCACCCCCACCCAACCCAGCTGAAGAATTAAAGTTAAGCTTCAAGATGACCTAAGAGCCTGGCTTAACTCAGGAAGGTGGTTTTTGAGAACTGTTTTCCCTTGCTTCAGCCAGCCGTTACGCTGTACCCAAATTCCCGTTGTGCTATATTTTGGGGGCTTCTTGGCCATGTCTTACCCCAGCTCTCTTGCCTCCTGGCCCAGCACAACTCTCCCAGGGGCACCTCAATGAACAACCACCACCTGGGACTCGGCTTCAAAGAAAGTCATGGCGGTTTTGCGCGTTTTCCCTTTCAAACTGCTGCCCTTCTCCGATGTATTTACAATGCAAGGAAGTTCGTTTATTCACGGTTTGGCTTTTAACTCCATTGTTGAGCTTGGCTTTGCTCCTGTTGGAAACTGGACCCCGATGCAGGAGGGCAGTTGCCAGTGTCTGCTGGAAACTCCTTGCCATGGGATTTTGAAACGCGCCGTTTGTTGGCCTAGCTCAGCACATACTCAACGCAGTCGGAAGAGTCTGCTTACTCACCGCAGGAAAAGGATCGGGCCAGTGGCAGGTGTTTTTCAGAGTATCCTCAAACACGCATTTCAAATGCCTAAGCTGGTTCCAGACTTCCCAGGAGTTCCTTCTCGCAGCCACCCACCATTTCGTTTCACACGTCTGAAGTTACACTGACCAGCCAAGGGTTGGAACCGGGCTGACTTCCAGCTTAGGCAAAGCCTTGGATTCATAACTCGTTTCACGGTTCACCCCAGCAGCAAACTCTCCAGGAAGTTAAAATACATAATCCCAAAGAGAGAGGAGAAAAGCAAGAAATAACGCAACGCCTGCAAGACGTGAACTGTTACTGAAGTACTCAAGACACTTAACAAGAGGTTTTACAAATGGCACATATTAAGCTGAATAAGTATGCCTTCAGTCAGCAAGCTCGAGTACTGCTATTTCCCCCTCCGAGGAATAAATAATAATTAAAATTCTTTGCATTGAGATTAATACATTCACTGTAGCTACAAGAAATCACGGGTGGTAATTCCCAAATAGGCTCGCTGGGTTCTTTCTCCAGTTGAAAGATGGGAAGCTGCCTCCCAGGCACTGATTTATTCCATAAGAATTAGGGAGAGGCATCTCTAAGGCACCGCATTTACTCCGCTGCTGCTGGGAGGTTTTGTCTGGGTGCTCTCCGGACAGTTTTCAGGCATGCAATTGAAGGATATTTCTCTTCCCCGAGTATTTAACAGAGCCCTCCGAATTTGGACAATCTGGATTTGCCTTCGAATTATCTGCCAAAATTTACTGGTTTAAAAAAATAAAAGCTGCAAGTGGGGAAAAAATAGCAACTTGGTCGCCGTGATAATTTGCTTAGATGAGTTTATCATATTGCTGTTAAAAATAAAGCAAGCGTGCAGCTAAATGTCAACAAGAAGTTAAATGACAAACAGCTTGACTATAGCCTGAAGAGTTACTGAATCGGAGATACGCAGAGAATAAAAAGCCTGACATATAAAAGACAGATTGCATTTAATTTGATTCCCATTGTGGATGAAGACCTGAGCATTTCAGAGTTTGCACAAAGCAAAATCCTGGTGGAAAAAGGCAACACTCTTGACTATCGATAATGTTTGATGTAAAGTGCTCTGAAAAATGATTTGCGAAAAGCAAAAATCAAAACAATTCATTCCAGAAGAATTACAACACAACCGACTGAAACATCTACTCTTTGTTTGGGTCTCAAGTGCAATTTTAGTCAATTTGAATCCATTTCATGGAGGGAGGCTGCAGTTTTGACAGAGCTATTGCTAAAATCATCTCAGCAACAAAACGTTGCTCTGCCTAACTTTAGCAATTAATAAACAGCTCCAAAAAAACAGCACCAGAGTTTTAAAACTATTCGGTACCTAAGACTAAAGGATCAGATTTGCCAACAATGAACAGCGTACTAAAATTATCAACATATTACTCAACCAAAAACCTCCACACTTCCAGATACTGTATTAAAGCTAGTTTAAAAAAAAAAAAAAAATCTTGGATTTAGAGTATGTTCAGGGTGTTCTTCAAACAAAGTAAAAGGAATAAACCTAGAGGTCAGTTTCTTTTTTAAACAAAAAAATAATTCTTTGCAAATTTTGGTCAGTGAAGCGGGTGAAAAAGCCGATTTACATGTTAAGATTGACTTTTTTATATACTCAATGTTATGGCCTGGAAGTGTTAAAGAGACATTCAGAATATAAAGGCAACTGGAGACAATTAAGCCATTTAAAAAGCACCAGAATTAGCATTCCTTTTGTCGGATGCAAATAATTCAAGTGCTGTTCTGCCACCGAGGCCATCATCAATTTCTAATTTTAGCTTAATCCATGAAAAAAAAAAGCATCTCGCATTTCTCTCTGGCGTTTCCTCATTAAGCACACTCTTAAATTATATACTGAAATCTCAAGAACACAAACTACAAATTAAAGTTCACACTCCCACAGAGACATACTCATGCATACACTTTGATATGCTAATTCCAATAAAGGTAATGCAACTACTTGTGCTGCAATACAGCTACGCAGTGCCTGGACTGCTGCACGATGAGTACCCAAAAGCAAGAATTCAGCTGTAAATCACACAAAAAGGTGATCTGTCCTGCCTTTGAACCCTCAGCCTTTTCGTTTCCCCTGCTATACCTGACTACTCTCAATACCATGAGGTTCCACAAGAATGGTATCTCCTGATTTTCATTACATGGAGTAAGCAGACACAGAAGACACTATTAAAAAAATTCTGTAATTAACCCTTACATTTTAAGTCAAATTAATTTCTTGCATGCAAGTTTTAGGACACTGCTTTCAAGGCCAAACTACTGTCCTACTACTCCAAGCACTGACCATTTTATCTCCTTATTTATGAATACTCTTAAGTGTCCAAGATTCACATCCTCAACACCAGGAAACACAATCCACTCTAGAACTTCAAATTTTCGCTCCCCTGGTTGCAGGCTATCAATCACACCATATCTAGTCACTCACATAGAAATTTATAGGTTTAGATTCAATTGTAGTTTAATCATCATTACTAAAGAGGAATGAAGTTTTTTTTTTTTTTTCCCCAAACTGAAAGGAAACTTGTCTTCACACAGAGCCAGAAAATCTTCTCAGCAATTTCAGAAGGCAGAATTAATGCTAAACGCCAAGTTCACACGATTTCAACTCACAACATAAGCACGAAATAATCAAGCTTAAGAGCTGCGGGGGTGAAAGTGAGAAATTCTCGGACATTTTGATTTCAGCCTGGTCTCATCACTGGAAGTTTCTGAGAGATGGTGGTGCTACAGCTGACCTACTGGGGAAGCTGTGAATGCTCCCTGCCTTTGACACCCTGCATTAACGGTGCTGGAGCTGCTGCCAGCGTGGAATGACTCGCGCCCAAGCAAGGGCACAGTTTGCTGCCAGGGAACAACTGTTGCACGAGATTTATACATTCAAGGCTGATCATGCAGAGATGTCTGTGCTCCTGCCTATCTGCTACTCCAGGTATAGAAGAGACACCCAGCAGCCCCGACTGTACAGGATTGGGCCAAAACAAGGAGCTTTGCTTAGTCAGGCCCCCTACTCCCCGCCTCTCCTTCAGCTGATACCTTGCTCACTGTGTTTTTAAGAACCTCTGGAAAACAGGAGCTGCATTTTTAGCTAGAACTAAAGCTCCGAAGCCATCAGGCAGGATATCTTGCACCCAGACCTATGCTTCCTGACCTCACTGCTCATGTAAAACTGCATTGCAACATGTTCAAAGTCACTGCAGTTAACATTAGTACAATATACAAACAGTGATTTATCAACATTGTATGCTTTATTGAAAGTTGACAAGTGCAACAGTTAAATACATTGACGTGTTACAACTGTTTAGAGAACATGCACAAAAACATATGCATACTACTATACAGATCATATGCAAAAAATCCATACTGGGAAATCCAATTTTTTTTTTTTTTTTTAAATTCTTTGCTAGCAAGGTTTGGTAATTTTTGGAGTGGTTTTTCCTGTCTTGAACCAAACTACAATGAACAAAGATTTACTTCAAGATAATCAGCAGCCAGGGAACTTCAGAAGTTACACAAACAGCATAAATCTGCCAAATTCTGAACAGTTGCGTAGGTGCATTCTTATTTATGTAGCTTAAAAAAAAAAAAAGACTTTCCAAACTTCTTCAGATCAGCCAATGAAACAACTAAACTTCAATCTGTACAACCTAAATAGTTACAGTTTTCTATTTTACAAAGTAATTACACTAAATACACAAATATACAGTAGGCAAATAACCTTCATTGCAATTATCCTATGACCCAACTGTACGTCACCTACCTGCTTTCTATATACAATACAGCTTTATGCACCTGTCCACTGCTTCAGAAAACGGTGCAAATATTTGCACTTAAGGTTTCAGGTGACAATTAAGTGTTAAACACTGAATTTACCTTTCTCCCTCTTCCTCTTAAGATCCTATGCACCAGTCCTCATTTTGGAACCCCAGTGCACTATGGGGGATTGAGCCATCACTTTTCACTCCAGTCTATTTCTTCGTATTTCCAAGCTCGAAAAGCACTTGTATCAAGTTATATCACTGGATGAGTGGAAGATTTAAAAAACAAACCGAAAAAACTCAGGCATGCAGCTTCGTTTCTCAGCCGTTTGCAGAAGCTGCTCAAGTCCCCAGTGTACTTGTGCTAATTCTCTGGAAGAAGTTTATTTTATTCAATCAACCTAAGAACAAAGACTCCTTCAAGCCAAAAGGGAGAGAGAGGAAAGAGAGAGACAGATGAGTGCAGGGGGAGAAGCCTCTCCTGATGTGTGCAGGGCATGGAGTCCTCAGTCTGGGTTGCAATGTGCACTGAAATGGATGAAGGGTGGCTGTGGAGGATTCCCACTAGTCCTTCCTGCTCCGGGCAGTCCAGAGGCCAGCGATCACAACGGCGATGTCATCTTGAACTACGCTGAAGGCCCTGACCCCTGTGACGCTGGCTGAGCGGGCTGCTGTGTCGTCCCTTGTGACTGGGAAGAGGAAGGCGGGGAACCAGTCTGCAGCTGCGCTTGGAACTGGGCAAGCTGCTCCGGGCTGGCGAGTGTTTTTAGCAGAGTGTTTTCTTGCTCCAGCTGGGAGTTCTTCTCTATCAGCTCCTTGATCTGCTCCTTGAGGACCTCCACTTCCTCCCTCACCGCATACATCAAGTGACTCTTGACCAGATCCTGAAAGGCAGAAGACAACGTGGGCGTTAAGCAAGCAGCAGGACCTGGGATGGGATGGGGAGGGGAAAGGGGGACGCTCCCACCGGGAGAGACCACCTGGAGACCCCACGGATCCCGCCTTGGCGGAGGGAATAGGGCAGGGTAAAGCTCTCCCTTGGGATCAGCCAGCCCAGCCGGGATCACACGTGCG
>VZSF01006437.1:0-79472 GCA_013398295.1 Chionis minor
GAACAGGAAAACCACAGCATAACAGCTTCTGCAAGATTAACGTCTCCAGTTGAACTAATTTATCACAGTTTTGAAAAAGAAGATCTGTTAGATCGTTCTTTAAAAAATTTAAGTATCTAAAGGGACTGTCAGATGAAGGACACAGCATATGTTTCATCTCCAATTCAGCTATTGTCAAGGCTGCAATATTCATGTCTGCAAATATTTTGTATAGGTCATCCTGCATGAAGTACAGACCTGTGATTAAAACTTTCTTCACCGTCAATGCTTTCATAGAGGTACCTGAATAGTCAAAGTAATAGCTACTGATGTCCAACAGTTGTGTTACACTGTTAATATTGAAGTATTCAACAGATGAGTGCCATACAGTCTGAAAAATTTCAATAAGAGCATTCCAGTCCACTGACATATTTGTCAGCATCAGATTTTGTAACCTGGAGCCTTGCTTGAAATCAGATAAGAAAGCTACTAATTTTTTTACATTGTCATTTGTGATTTCTAACAATGACAGACTTCGTGTAGTATTTTGTATCACAACCCAGTCAAAATTAGCTTTGGACTCATAATTATTTGTATACAGGAGTGGTGGGCTCTTGACTTTTTTGTTAGAACCATCTTCTGGAAAATTGTTAGAAACAGATGCAAAGAGTTCATTTTCCACAGACAGGCTGACATGGTTCCAAAAAGTTAATGCAAACAGACACTTGGAAAGAAAAAGCTTCTGAGAGATCTCATTTTTTCTGTCATATTGGTTTCTAGTTCTCGGACGGAACTATAAAACCTGGAAGGAAACATAGGATAAAGGTTCAAGAGAGTGAATCAAAATCTGCATGTCTTTAGGTAGCTGAGATTGGTCATTAGTGCTTATTTTAACTGGGGAGACTGGGGCGGGGGTAGCATGTTCTATATTTATGCTATGGAAAAGTTCACAGAAGAGCTCGCTTCTTGTCTGGGCTTGAGCACCTCCTAAACTTAAACTCTGAAAGTGGGGTGTCTGCATGTCTGATTTGTTAGGCGTACCCAGAGGACAGCAAACACACACTGAAAGCATCTGCACACTACACAAAAAAACACCAGTTGTAATATCTCTGTACACCAAATCTAGCCCTGATACAAGGACACTGACCTCAAATGTCTCTGTTGTGAGAAAGAGGCTTGCTTAAACACAATTTAGAGAAAAACCGTAACAGCGGCTTTGCTTTGGTTTTCCCCAGTGGAGGACACTTTTCCTTTCTGGATGTAGGAGTTTAGGGTAGCCAGCCTCTCTCTGCTTAAATCAGCCACTGTGAATACCACCGTAAGTCTCCTTTTAGATACTGCCACAAATCTGTTAGACCACTTTTCTAAAACAGGAACTGGTAAGAACTTCGCTAACATTTTTATATGTGTAAATCTTGATTTAAAGTTGTTTTTCAGATTTCTGAAATCTTTTTGTTTCCTCGGAAAATTCTTCCCCTCTTCCTCCCATTACTTCTAAATTGTACTTGTTGTCTGAAGCTTTCCGTAATGCTTACTTATGATTGCACTGACTCTCGACACTCCCTTGAGACTGAAATGGCTAAATAGAGAGTTTGTATTCCTAGTGACTATACAATGATTTCTAGTGACTCTACAATGACACAGTAATAGCTATCCTTGTTGGACTAAGGCTAGAACCTCGAGGACTACATCCTCTGTACCATTAACCATTTCACAAGCTTTCTTGGAATTACATTACTGGGTCTAAAACATACATTCTCCTTGATCTAACACAACCTATATTACGAAATCTCAACAGTACAACAAAAAACAGTCCACTGAGCTCTTCTTTTGTAAAGGATGCATGAAACTAGGCTTGGAAATCACCTAGAAATAGTGGGGCAATATGGCAAAATTATTCCCGCCTTTTTCCAGATTTTCATTGGGAAAAATTAAATGTAGTTTTACCATCATAGCCCTCAAAAGGCATTTGGGCGTGTGCAGAGAACAAAAGATAATGGGCATCCTCTACCCTGTTCTTCCAATTCTTTGGGTAACACTACTAATGTGTATATATATTCAAACAAAATATGTAGCTTCAAGAGAAATCTGAATTAAAAAAATTCTACATTCAAATCATTATTTCTTCTTCGGACAAAACTTCAGCAATATCCAGGGAGTAGGTAAAAGAAAGATAGGATTCTTCCACATGTGTTTAATTTTCTTCCTCATTCCTATATCCTGACCTCCAATCAAATTATTTAAGAGTACCTTCAAACTTTCTTTAGAATACCCTATGAAGCAAGAAAATTAACAACCATTATAACACATGACCCGTGATTTGGGGGCTAACACTGGAGAAAATATCCTTTATAGTCATATCCTTTTTAATTCAGAAGTATCCTCAAGTCTTCGAACTTTACAAAAAGAGCATTATTAAGATATAAGCAATATAAGATTAAGAAAAGCAATCCAGTGGGGTAAGCAAACCAAGATTACATCGAGAGATTGTACTGTTGTTTAAAGAGCAAGAGATCAAAACTGAGGTTTTAAGAGTTTTTCCAATATAAACTCGGTATAAACTGACTAAACCTTCATATAAGAAATGTACAGAACGCATTGAGCTATGATGGCTCAGTATTAAGGCATGTGCTTCGTAAGTTATCAGCATAATACAAAACTCTGATGTTAAAAATATGTCTTTCATACGGATGAAACATATCATCAAGTTAGACCCATTCCCAAACTGCAGAAAAACTACTTCCATTAAATCTCTGTGACCTCCCCTAACTATGGCTGTAGGCCTAATACAAAGAGACTGCTATTTGGCCAGCTTCACTGGATAAATTTACTGACCACAAGCAATTTTACTCTAATTTTTTACCCATACATTTGAAGAACATACACTTGCTATTGACCCTCTATTGAAAACATGACTTATTTTCAAATAAGATGCAGAATATAGAACAGTTTTAGCTAACGAGCAACTGCATAAAAATCAGTAAAATGAAAAGTTTCTCACCAGAAATTTCTGCACAACGAAAAAGCATAAAGCATACTCAGGAAAAGACAAAGTTTCCTGTAACCCTATCCTACTGTGTAACAGTATTTAGGAACGCCCTAATTCTTGTATATAAATGTTTGCTCCACCTACTGACAGTTTACGAAATGGCATTTGCTTTCTTCCAGGTCTTTTTTCCACATACACTACTGTGATTTCCCCATTATTTAATTATTATTTATATATATCATTTATATATATAATATATATTCATACGTGTTTTCATGCTTTGCAATAGATTAAGCGGGGGGGAAATTAATCTTTTTACCAACTTTCTGTATTCATCAAATTAATATGAAAATATGTAAGTACTTTTTAACCAGTTTTACACTGCTATACTAATTTAGTTGCCAAGTTCTTATCAAGGCTCGTTTGCAAAAGTTCTGTTTGTCTTATTTTAATCTCCATTTAATGGNAGCGGCTTTGCTTTGGTTTTCCCCAGTGGAGGACACTTTTCCTTTCTGGATGTAGGAGTTTAGGGTAGCCAGCCTCTCTCTGCTTAAATCAGCCACTGTGAATACCACCGTAAGTCTCCTTTTAGATACTGCCACAAATCTGTTAGACCACTTTTCTAAAACAGGAACTGGTAAGAACTTCGCTAACATTTTTATATGTGTAAATCTTGATTTAAAGTTGTTTTTCAGATTTCTGAAATCTTTTTGTTTCCTCGGAAAATTCTTCCCCTCTTCCTCCCATTACTTCTAAATTGTACTTGTTGTCTGAAGCTTTCCGTAATGCTTACTTATGATTGCACTGACTCTCGACACTCCCTTGAGACTGAAATGGCTAAATAGAGAGTTTGTATTCCTAGTGACTATACAATGATTTCTAGTGACTCTACAATGACACAGTAATAGCTATCCTTGTTGGACTAAGGCTAGAACCTCGAGGACTACATCCTCTGTACCATTAACCATTTCACAAGCTTTCTTGGAATTACATTACTGGGTCTAAAACATACATTCTCCTTGATCTAACACAACCTATATTACGAAATCTCAACAGTACAACAAAAAACAGTCCACTGAGCTCTTCTTTTGTAAAGGATGCATGAAACTAGGCTTGGAAATCACCTAGAAATAGTGGGGCAATATGGCAAAATTATTCCCGCCTTTTTCCAGATTTTCATTGGGAAAAATTAAATGTAGTTTTACCATCATAGCCCTCAAAAGGCATTTGGGCGTGTGCAGAGAACAAAAGATAATGGGCATCCTCTACCCTGTTCTTCCAATTCTTTGGGTAACACTACTAATGTGTATATATATTCAAACAAAATATGTAGCTTCAAGAGAAATCTGAATTAAAAAAATTCTACATTCAAATCATTATTTCTTCTTCGGACAAAACTTCAGCAATATCCAGGGAGTAGGTAAAAGAAAGATAGGATTCTTCCACATGTGTTTAATTTTCTTCCTCATTCCTATATCCTGACCTCCAATCAAATTATTTAAGAGTACCTTCAAACTTTCTTTAGAATACCCTATGAAGCAAGAAAATTAACAACCATTATAACACATGACCCGTGATTTGGGGGCTAACACTGGAGAAAATATCCTTTATAGTCATATCCTTTTTAATTCAGAAGTATCCTCAAGTCTTCGAACTTTACAAAAAGAGCATTATTAAGATATAAGCAATATAAGATTAAGAAAAGCAATCCAGTGGGGTAAGCAAACCAAGATTACATCGAGAGATTGTACTGTTGTTTAAAGAGCAAGAGATCAAAACTGAGGTTTTAAGAGTTTTTCCAATATAAACTCGGTATAAACTGACTAAACCTTCATATAAGAAATGTACAGAACGCATTGAGCTATGATGGCTCAGTATTAAGGCATGTGCTTCGTAAGTTATCAGCATAATACAAAACTCTGATGTTAAAAATATGTCTTTCATACGGATGAAACATATCATCAAGTTAGACCCATTCCCAAACTGCAGAAAAACTACTTCCATTAAATCTCTGTGACCTCCCCTAACTATGGCTGTAGGCCTAATACAAAGAGACTGCTATTTGGCCAGCTTCACTGGATAAATTTACTGACCACAAGCAATTTTACTCTAATTTTTTACCCATACATTTGAAGAACATACACTTGCTATTGACCCTCTATTGAAAACATGACTTATTTTCAAATAAGATGCAGAATATAGAACAGTTTTAGCTAACGAGCAACTGCATAAAAATCAGTAAAATGAAAAGTTTCTCACCAGAAATTTCTGCACAACGAAAAAGCATAAAGCATACTCAGGAAAAGACAAAGTTTCCTGTAACCCTATCCTACTGTGTAACAGTATTTAGGAACGCCCTAATTCTTGTATATAAATGTTTGCTCCACCTACTGACAGTTTACGAAATGGCATTTGCTTTCTTCCAGGTCTTTTTTCCACATACACTACTGTGATTTCCCCATTATTTAATTATTATTTATATATATCATTTATATATATAATATATATTCATACGTGTTTTCATGCTTTGCAATAGATTAAGCGGGGGGGAAATTANTTTTAATTAAAACAGAGCCACAACTTTGGTACTGAAGGCCCAAACACTTGGGTTATTGTCCTGGCAAAGATATAAAACAGTCTCTCTTTATTTATGTACAATGTTGATCAGAAATTCCACCTTAGCCGAGATCTAAATACGGAAGTGCCACACTACAACCTATCTCTCTGATGCAGCATACCACAACACATTCATGATTTAATATTTCAGTGATTCAGGAAGCAGAGGAAATAATCTTAAAAATTACTTGTTCACTTTAAAGCTTATTCTGTACATTGTAGTTCATTTCCCATCTTCAAGTCAAAAGAGGTCATACAAAAAAGGAAGGGAAGGATAGGACAGGTAGTAAGTGACAGACGGTTCATATTCTCCACTGTTAAGCCGATGAGCCTCATGGTGGTACTCTGTGATTCTTTCTCCATTTCTGTCAATACAGACACAAGTATTCACAACTGGTTTCCAAATGACACCTTATAGTGTTGTTACCTACAAACCTCACTATTGTCTGCCCTTAGCTGGAAAGATTTTGCCATCCATCCTTAGGATGAGATAAAATCCTAAAGCAAGACCTTGCTTCTACCAAACAGTCATTCCTGTTTTGTAACATAATAGTTTAATTGCTTGAATATAACCTACATATTACTCTAAGGAATACAGAAGCAGACATACATTTGGTTAACATGTAATAACTGCCATAAATTAGAGACTGTTATTTTAGAGTATCTCTTCAACTAAGTGACAGTATTAGCTGTCCACTGCATAGTTTGAGTTCTCCAGTTCTGCCTATGCACTATAAAGATAGATAAAGCGTATGTTAAACAGCAAAATAAGCATATTACCATTAATTGCATGATTGGTCCTCAGATTTACCAGTGCAATCACTGGAAGAAGATTAATATAGTCCTCAAATGTTATGCATATTTTGTGTTTTGTTAAATGTAGTTGTTTCCTTCCATCTTTTCTTTATATTTATTTACTTATTAAAAGGCAAGCATTTTTTCGGAAACCCATGGGAAAGGTGACAACACTCAGAGTAATAAATGAGTGATTCAACTTCAGTGCAATTTGAGATGAGTAGGAGTGTTCAATATCTATTGCTTATTTATGCCAAAACCATTTGCAATATTACCATACTGAGAAAATACCAGTGAAATTAGTTACAAGACAAGTGAAAGAAAATTTAAAAATGCAAGTGCTAAATTCAAGAAAGTAGTTTAGGAACCTAGGAAACTAATACATCCTTCCATCCCAATAGACAGACATACACATTTACACACTTATAATGTTCCTTTCATCCTGAAGTAATAACTTCATATTGTAATAGCAATTAATACTGTCTTTCAGCTCTAAAACATGCATGGCCTTGTACAGAATCTGCAAAACTGACAGCGTAAGATCTGCTTTACAGTCAAAATTACCATCCATCATGGGGAAAACCAATCTCCAGCTACTGAGCTTCGTCTACCGTAATTCCTCCTCAGAGACTGCCATTATTCTCCCTCAAGCTCCACTGAAAAGCAGCGGGAAACCCTTAGGGCCACTCTAGGTTTCATTTTCAATAAACGCATCTAAACATTATTACATTAACCTAACAGATGCTAGAACTACCCGCATGCCCTGGTACTTAAATTATCATTGAAAAGCCTTCAAAATACACTTATTATTTAGTGACACGAACATTTGTTCTGCTACCGCCTACCTTAATGGGAAACTTTGGAGACTTTTGCACGGCAAGCGTGTCCCCCATGTTTGTGAAGCACACTTCTGAGAACTAGGGCATTATTTTGTGACCTTCGATCGCAGCTCTCCTCAGCGATAAACAGCATGTATTGTTTTGCCTCCTGCGGCACCAGTTGGTGTTTATCTCTTCAGCAAAGGAAGGCTAGTGACGGGAAAGGTGCCGCGACGAACCATGGATCGGCCTTTTACCACAGTAAAAGGGCGTGTTTCACCTTAAAATGAAGCAGCAAAAAGAGGAAAGGGTATGAGGAATTAGCCAGAGACTGGTCATGTGGCAAGATCCTGCAATCCCCTTATTCAATCACGTACGATTCCTCTCCCAGCGGTGGGCACTAAACTTACTGGAAATACGGGTACGCGCCTCCCAGTTTCTTTTAGTGACGCTTCCTGTAAACACTGGCACAGCGAACGTGCAAAGTGCCATCTGAGAAGCTGAATCTCAGTTGTTTAGTTCCGCAACCCCACGCTTCAGGCGGCGGTTTAGCGGCTGCTCGCTTTGAGGAAGGATTAAACTTTCTAACCCCGGGGGGGGAGGGGGGAAGTAATTTTACGCCAGGTCAGTAACTAGACTCATTTATACGCCTCAGCGTGAGCGTTATCGCATCACCGCTGTCCCAATGACGGCCTTTTGCCGCCTCAGCCAGGACCAGGACGCCCCAGTACCGCCCGCCAGCCGCGGGGGGCCGCCAGGGGGGGATCATGGCGGCAGGTCAGCGCTGCCGCCCCGGCCCCCAGCCTGCAGCGCGGGGGCGGCTGGGCGCAACCCCTCAGCAACAGGCGGCCGCCTCAGAGCGACGGAGGCAGAGCGAGGGAAGAGGAGCCAGCCCTCCCCTTCCCCTTCTCCTCCTCCTCCTTTTCCTCCTCCCCGCGGCCCCGCCGGCCGCCGGCGGCCCGGCCGGCTCTGCCTCCTCCCCCCGCTGCTGCCGACGTGGCGGGGCGGGGAAGGGGAGCGGAGCAGGGGGCGCGCCGGCGCGGGCACTGCTGAGCGGTAAGGAGCGCGGCGATTTCTTCTTTTTCTGCCGCTTTTGGAACTGGCTGCGGGCTCCTCGCTAATAACTCTGCCCCACGGGGGATTCTGAAGAGGAAAAAAGAAAAAAAAAAAAAGGGGGAAGCTGTGGCCGCTGCGGGTTTGAGGGAGTGGCGCTGCGGCGGCTCCTGCTTTGCCCGGGGCGCGGGGGCAGGAGGCGGCGGGGCAGGGGGAGCTGCCGGCGGGGCAGCCGCCCCAGGGGGCCCGGTCTCGGCTGGCCCGGCCCGCCGCGCCCCGCGCAGGGAGAGGCGACAGCGGGCGTCGAGCGAAAGGGGAGCGCCGTCCCGCCGGCCAAAAAACGCCGAGTTACACCTCACGGAGGCGGCGATCCGCGTCGGAGGGCGCCCGTCGGGCTTCGCTCCCCAAGCGGGATTAAGTGCCTCAGGCGGCGGGGCGGCAGGTGCCACCCGGCGGTCCCCGAGGGCCGGCCTGCGCCGCCGGCCGCTGCCCGCCTGAGGGCGGCTGGTGGCTGCGGGCGGGCCGCGGCGTCTCCCTCGTGAACCACCTGTCCAGAGTCATTCCCTTTGGGCAGAGTTGGTTTGGATCGGTGGAGTCTCAGGGATGACCCCCCGCGTCAGGCGGGACCGTGGCTTCAGCCTCCTCTGCTCCTACAAGGAGCACAGGCAACCGCAGGCACCGCGGCCCACGGGGTCCCCAAAGGTGACCCAGTCCTGCAGAAATTTGGCTGTGCCTCTGCGTGCCATCCTGCACAAACTGTACTGGTGTAGGGTGTTTCCTTACCCACGTCTAATCCCTCTGCAAAATTATGATCTCTGTGTGTATAGATTTTACAGGTTTTGGTAGAGGATCATAGAATCATAGAATGGTTAGAGTTGGAAGGGACCTTAAAGATCATCAAGTTCCAACCCCCCTGCCATGGGCAGGGACACCTCCCACTAGAGCAGGTTGCTCAAAGCCCCATCCAGCCTGGCCTTAAACACTTCCAGGGATGGGGCCTCCACAACTTCCCTGGGTAACCTGTTCCAGTGCCTCACCACCCTCACAGTAAAGAACTTCTTCCTAATATCTAATCTAAATCTCNCTGTGGCCGCTGCGGGTTTGAGGGAGTGGCGCTGCGGCGGCTCCTGCTTTGCCCGGGGCGCGGGGGCAGGAGGCGGCGGGGCAGGGGGAGCTGCCGGCGGGGCAGCCGCCCCAGGGGGCCCGGTCTCGGCTGGCCCGGCCCGCCGCGCCCCGCGCAGGGAGAGGCGACAGCGGGCGTCGAGCGAAAGGGGAGCGCCGTCCCGCCGGCCAAAAAACGCCGAGTTACACCTCACGGAGGCGGCGATCCGCGTCGGAGGGCGCCCGTCGGGCTTCGCTCCCCAAGCGGGATTAAGTGCCTCAGGCGGCGGGGCGGCAGGTGCCACCCGGCGGTCCCCGAGGGCCGGCCTGCGCCGCCGGCCGCTGCCCGCCTGAGGGCGGCTGGTGGCTGCGGGCGGGCCGCGGCGTCTCCCTCGTGAACCACCTGTCCAGAGTCATTCCCTTTGGGCAGAGTTGGTTTGGATCGGTGGAGTCTCAGGGATGACCCCCCGCGTCAGGCGGGACCGTGGCTTCAGCCTCCTCTGCTCCTACAAGGAGCACAGGCAACCGCAGGCACCGCGGCCCACGGGGTCCCCAAAGGTGACCCAGTCCTGGAGAAATTTGGCTGTGCCTCTGGGTGCCATCCTGCACAAACTGTACTGGTGTAGGGTGTTTCCTTACCCACGTCTAATCCCTCTGCAAAATTATGATCTCTGTGTGTATAGATTTTACAGGTTTTGGTAGAGGATCATAGAATCATAGAATGGTTAGAGTTGGAAGGGACCTTAAAGATCATCAAGTTCCAACCCCCCTGCCATGGGCAGGGACACCTCCCACTAGAGCAGGTTGCTCAAAGCCCCATCCAGCCTGGCCTTAAACACTTCCAGGGATGGGGCCTCCACAACTTCCCTGGGTAACCTGTTCCAGTGCCTCACCACCCTCACAGTAAAGAACTTCTTCCTAATATCTAACCTAAATCTAAGATCGGATCCTCATATCCGATGGTGGAGTTTGGTTTCCAAATGCAAAAAAATTTATTTAGGTGATGCTGCCCCTTCACACAGTGACTACAATGGCAATATTGACCTACACTAATGCGTTGTGTAGTATTTGCTATATTTGTAATGGAAAACTGCAGCTGCTTGTGGCAACTGCAAAGATTCTGACGTAAACGCATGTTTTCTGAAGATAATTAAGTTACAGTGTAAGCTAAAGTAATATAAGTGGCACCGAGTGCTTATTTGTGTATTTATGTTTCCTACTCACTGGTCCCAAATGCTATTCTTGGAACCATTCAAACTGCCGATCTACATTCAAGTCAGATAAACAGGCTGCTAAAGCCACAGATGGACGTGATTCTATAGACTTTAATAAAATATACTAATTCAAATACATGCTTCTCAGGCAGATTCCTCCTTAGTCCCAGTTGTATTTTGCTTTTTGCCTTTCATTTTTTTCACGTTCTTCAGTCTCTCTTAGAACCTCAGTCCTCCCTAACCGGTACAAAGCATCTTTAAATAGTACAGGAGTCGATGAAAAGGCGACATCTACAGAGAGGACTGTGTGAGTTTATTTTATGCCATCCAGCTCAGCATGTAGTCAAGAGCTTGCAATGACAACTCTCTGTCAAGGGTTGTCTTCTGAGTAGAGCACCAGGCATACTGTTGTTGCCAACAAAGTAAGTGGTAGTAATCACTGTAGAATAGTCCTTTTGGACTCTGTGGTGCCATTCCTTAATCAGCTGCAGACCTTTCTCGGCGGCTGTTTCTTTCCCTTCCTGGATCCTCAGCCTGACGACGGTGCAGTGGTCTCTTTCTTTTAGAAAAAGAAAGTTACACTGGAAGATAAGAAGTCAGTAAGAGAAAACTGGTTCATAACTTGGGAAAAAACCCAGTCAATAACTGTACCTCATGCAAGCTTACTTTGGCTTCAAAACTGAACTTTAATCACACAGCTGGAGCTTTTAGGAGCAAGTGAGAAGTGTTGCACTCTCCAAACAATAAGCCTTTGAGATAAGTGATGCAGAGTTTGTGTGAGCAATGAATGCTCCCTGTCTGTGAAATGGCTGCACGGACCATGGCCTGCCATGTTCTCAAATTATGCCCCTTCTCCAATACAGAGATATCACCACTGTTTTAGTGACACTGTATTTGTCGTCTTCCTGTCCATTAGTCAACAGGCTATAGGAACCCGTGTATGTGGAAATGATGAGAACGAGAGCAAGAGCTGCTTGGCTATTGCAGCTCAGAGTATCCTGTTCGCCAGTGGTCTTTCATATATGTCTAACAGGGAACATAGGAATTAACCACGTGGAAGCTCTTATATTTGACTTCTCCAGACAAATGAATATTGTTTCTCCCTCACCAATTCATATTTTGGAAAAGAGTAGTGCTGCTCTTCATGCTTGAGTGAGATCCTGCAAGGTGAATAGAGTATTCAGAATATCATAGTGATATCAGTGCCAGCATGATGCATGTGCCACAGGGCTCCATGCTGCAGGAGGCCTTAAGTCAAGGCTGTGTTGTTTTTCAGTAATAGTTTATGGTAAATGCAGTGTATTTTATAGTCATTCAAATGTTTATGGAATCTAAAAGGCTTTATTTATTTTCTGTATTCAGAATTGAAAATGTCTGAAGACGTATGTGATGGCATCCCGTCTGAAGAAAAACCTGAAGTGATGGAAATGCCCAGCAATGAGGTATTGCCTCACCCATCAGTACCACAGCTCATGGAAGCTGAGATCTTGCGTGAGGCTTCACAAGATGAACGTGGACAGGCCACTCAGAGTGCCAGGGATGGACAGGAAGGAGACATATCTATTAACAAAAACCCTTTGACTGAAAAAATAATTGAAAGTCTGCCTTCCGGTGGAGAGGTGACGGAAGACGTGCCCACCGAGTGCAATGAGACAGTAAACCTTGATGCGGAACCGGAATCTGAAGAAACACTGCATGAACAGAGCAGTCCAGTAAGTAATACTTTCTCTTCTATAAAAGCCCTCCCCTCCCTGCTTTTTAAGGACAGAATTTTGTACAATGTGCATAGTGTTTTTCACAAAAACCTAGGGAATTGTATACGGGGAACCTGCATGGGAATAAAATAAGTCAAACTTCAACATCAAGCTTTTGGAAACTGAACAGCTGAACTTCTCTTTGTCAGTATGATATTAATTTGGTCTTTCTAGTCTGGCTGCAATAAAACTATACCAGAGGCTAAATCACACTAAGAATCTAATCCATTTTGCGTAGATACAATATTCCTGTGATTATGTTGTCTGGCTTCCTGTACAAATCTGCTTCATTCAGTTCACAGAATGAACTTAGAAGAGCACAGAGTTTAAGCTGTGTTTGCAGCACTGAATCTTGTATTTGCTAATTCTGAAGTCATTGACTACAAAAAAGCAGTATATGTTTCACAAGGCTCGGTGAAACAGCCAGCAGTTTTTCATTTGTTCTAGGCCAGTAGTTTTTCATTTGCGATCCACAGACCTTCAGGAGTCCTGTGAGTAACTGCAAGAAAACTAAGAAAAACAAGGCTTTTTTTATGGTCTGTGCAGCATCCAAATCCATTATATGTGACATAGCTGAAGATGTTCTCTTCTTCATTGAAAAAATTTGAGACATCTACAAATTGGAAAAGGTTAAATCACATTGGTTTAGTCCCTCCACCAGTGAGAGGGACCTACCTCGAAGAGATGACAGGGAATCTGTACACTGCACAATCCAGAGCTGTCTTGGGATACTTCAGCTTTTGGCTTTGAGTTGATTATTACTGGAGACTTTCTTGAGACAGCCGTTTCTTGCGATGATTTAAATATGGTATACTGTACTGATGATTGCTTAATACCAGACATTAATGTAAAAGGTGGGCAGCACCTCCTCTGGCCATGTTTGTATTGAACTCAGTTGTTAGGAGTTCCCTGTGCACATTTACTGGGTTACACTTCTGAGGAGATTCAGGCAGAGAAGCCTCTACTCTGGCTCCTGATACGACTCAGGAAGGAGTCGGGTTTCTGCTTCTCCCTAATAATAACCCTAACAAGCTTGTAGGGCTTTATAGGATTGGGTGCCTGAAGAAATATTAGGACATCTGTAAAGATATCTCTGGAGTTTTAGGCGCTTTCAGGAATGGGTGATCTGAACTCAGCTTCCCATTCTGCTTTCTTGTGCGCAGAAGCTTCAACTCCACATAATCCCCAATCTAGCACTGGCCATAAGCATTTAGGATCCCATTAAGAATCTGTTGCACTGTTAGGAATGAAAAAAACCTTTAAAAATCTGGCCTTAGTGACCCAACTGTGAACATAAAGGCAATATATAAATCAGTCAATATAATAGAGCATGTCTGCCCGGGGATACCATGTGTGAAATAAGTTTTAGTTTAGGATGACACCAAATTCTTAACTAATTCTTCATATGGATGCTCTTTTTTCACATTGAAGTCATATTCATCTGTTCACTGCATAGAAGTGCACACTGGTATTGGCACTTCCCCAGCCAGGTGTTGCCCTCCTTCATCTGCAAGTCACGCTCCACAGTAGAGCCTGCAGAACCCATTACGGGGCCTTTCAGTCAAGGCCTGCAAGGTTAGTTTAACCCACTGCAGAAAGATGTTCGAATTAGCCTGTCTGACTTCGTACTGAAGCAGCCAAACGATCAGTTTCACAGACACCAGAGCGAGGTTGATGACCTTGGTTTCTTCCTGGGGGAAGAAAGGGTGAGGTGAGAACAGTAACAGCCCTGCAGTGCCGTAAGAATGACACCTTTCATGCAAGGACTACTTTGTACGAAAGCTTAAGTGTCTCTCAGAGGAGCTGGCGGCAAAGCTTTTGTCCGTCATTGTTCTGGGCTAGTTCTCTGTATGTTCTGTCTCTTGAGAATCATCCTTCAGAAGGCATCACCACGATCAGGGAAGCCAAGTATTATCTTACAAAGTGCTTATTTTCGGATTGTATATCCTGGTAAGCAATGGCACAGCCATTTTTGCTGGTATCATCGTATATTAAATGTCAGACTTTGTTGCCTGGCAGGTTTTTTGTTTCCTCCTGCCTTTGAAAAGCATGAATTTTAGACAGTGGAGTAATATTTTTGTTCTTATAGGCCACAGAATCCTCATCTAAAGCAAGTAGATGGGGAGCTTGGGGTACCTGGGGAAAGTCTCTGCTGTCATCAGCTTCTGCCACAGTGGGTAAGTGTTCAATCGGTAAAGTACATGGAAACAAACTGTAATTTTAATGTGTCGTTAGGCACATTAACGTTGTCTCTTAAAGATTCATAGACAGTTTTGTTCCGATATGCTTGGCAATCTTGATTATTTTTTTTAGCAGGAGCAAGGGCCTTCCTAAACAGTCAAAGCACGTAAATATTTCTTCAGGTCAGATCATGAACAAGGCACTAGGCTGGTTTGTAAAGTTAGTGAATTACCTCGTTGTGGCTTCTTCACAGAAAGGATACATAGTCTGATACACTTAATGTCAGCCAGGGGCTTATTATAGAATCACAGGGGTTGGAAGGGACCTCTGGAGATCGTCTAGTCCAACGCCCCTGCCAGAGCAGGTTCCCCTAGGGCAGCTTTTGGTTTTTGAAGTCAAAGCACTCCCAACGCAGGTTCATGCACATACATATTTGTGGTTTATACACCACAACTTCTGTATGTACAATATGAATTCACTTCTTGTAAGTCATTCCAGCTTTCATTGACACCCAGTGAAACTGTTAAGATATCACACCAGACTTCAGAGAGTAGAACTGCATATTGAAACATGGACCCTATAATCCCTCTCCCCATACTCCCCTTGCTGATAGTGTGTAAGTACAACATGTCCTTGTGAAGACTTTAGGTAGACTTGATCATTACACATTGCAAACTTCTCACAGACAAAAAGCGAAGCGTGCAAATACCTAGTTACCAGTGGGAAATCATTTCTCACAGAATGGCTACTAAGCTGTTAACTAATCAATTCTCATAGAGGATCCATAAAACACCTTCAAAAGATGAACCTAGGAATTAAAATTAATTACTAGTTACTGTAAATAATGGAATCAACAAAGATACTGGGTTTATGATCCCAGGTAAGGCTAAATGATTCTCCTCCTTATCCTCCTCTGTTCCATGGGCAATAAATTATTTCCGTCTGTTTCTCAGAGAAGGAGGGAACTTCCCCTATCCTCTCTTTTTTTCAGTAACGCCCACACTCAAGGGTTCATAACTGCCTTTTCTTTCAGACAGTTAAACCTTGAAGTTTAGCACTTCTCTTTCAGACTTGAGGAAGGGCCTCTGTGTCAAAAGTTTGTTTTTCCTAACACTATTAGTGTATCTAATAAAGAGTACTGTTTTCACAGATTTAGAGCCATAGAATCATGGAATTGTCTAGGTAGGAAGGGACCTTTAAGATCATTGAGTCCAACCATCAACCTAACACTGCCAACACCACCCCTACCTAGCCCATGTCCCTCAGCACCACATCTACCCAGCTTTTAAGAACCTCCAGGGAAGGAGGTACTTCCGTGAGCCTTGCCTCTCGTGCATTCTCAGACCATTATAACAAGAGCATTCTGAAAAGAATTTGGCTTAGCATAAATAACTAAAGAAGAAAATTTGTGTGCATGAATAATTTTACTCTTGATCAGTTGGAACTGTAATGCTGATGAATTCTTCAGTTCATTTTTATAGTTGCAGCAATGGGTGTCTTGAAACAGAGCTCTCTCATGTCATTCGGCCTGTGAGATAGTCAGACTTACAATCTGTTTAGCTTTTGCAATAAATAGTTTTCCATCAAATAGATATTCTAGTGTAGTTTATGAATAACAAGATTATTTGTTACCAAACGGTCTTCGGTTCCTTAGGAGTCTTGGTCTCACTGAGCAGTCAGTTTAGTGTCACAAAGTGTATACATTTTCTATGGGGCAGTATGGTCATAGATACTTCCTTGCACAACTGACATGAGCTTGCCTGAAAATGATGAATGCTGTTGGAAAAACCTTGGGAGACAAACAAGAATGTGTATTGTGTCCCTTTGTAATAAACAAGACATGCCTTTTTACACCTGCTTGTTGCTTTTGTCAATAAAACTTGCCACCAGCATTGTATCTTTGTGGATTTCACAGAATCACAGAATGTTAAGGGTTGGAAGGGACCTCAGGAGATCATCTAGTCCAAGCCCCCTGCCAGAGCAGGTCCACCTAGAGCAGGTTGCACAGGATGGTGTCCAGGCAGGTTCAGAATGTCTCCAGAGTGGGAGACTCCACCACCTCTCTGGGCAGCCTGTGCCAGTGCTCTGCCACCCTCAAAGGAAAGAAGTTCCTCCTCATGTTTAGATGGAAATTCCTATATTCGATTTTATACCCACTGCCCCTTGTCCTGTCACTGGGCACCACTGAAAAAAGAGCGGCACCCTCCTGCTGGCACCCTCCCTTTAAGGATTTGTAAGCATTGATGAGATTCCCCCTTAGTCTTCTCTTCTCTAAAGACCCAACTCCCTCAGCCTTTCCTCATAAGAAATGCTCCAGCCCCCTAATCATCTTTGTGGCCCTTTGCTGCACCCTCTCCAGCAGTTCCATGTCCTTCTTGAACTGGGGAGCCCAGAACAGGACACAGGATTCCAGATGTGGCCTCACCAAGGCAGAGTAGAGGGGGAGGATGATCTCCCTCCACCTGCTGGCCACACTCTTTTTGAAGCACCCCAGGATGCCGTTGGCCTTCTTGGCCACAAGGGCACATTGCTAGCTCATGGGCATCCTGTTGTCCACCAGGACTCCCAGGTCCTTCTCTGCAGAGCTGCTTTCCAGCAGGTCAGCCCCCAACCTATACTGCTGCATGGGGTTATTCCTCCCCAGGTGAAGGACCCTACACTTAGTTTTGTTGAATTTCATAGGGTTTTTCTCTGCCCGACTCTCCAGCCTGTCCAGGTCGTGCTGAACGGCAGCTTGGCCTTCCAGGGCATCAGCCACCCCTCCCAGCTTTGTGTCATCAGCAAACTTGCTGATGGTGCACTCCATCCCTTCATCCAGGTCATTGATGAATACATTGAACAGGACTGGACCCAGCACTGACCCCTGAGGAACAACACTAGTCACAGGCCTCCATTTCCTTGGACTTTTCAATGATACTACGTAATTTTTATATAGGCCGTGCAACATCTTGGTTCATATACATGCTTAATTGATACTGACTTCTTAACATACCATCTGACTGTATCAGCATGACATCTGTCTTCACAGAGTGTAATAAGTGAACAAGTTTATTGGCCAGGCAGCCTGACTTGATAAGGTTGTGTGATGTTGTCTGTTTTGAATAGGCATATCATCACCATGTACATATATTTTTAGAATTAGTATTCCTTAAAAATGAGCTCAGCTGGAACAGGTTAAGTTGCCTAGGCACAGGGGCATCCACATGCAGAAAAGGAAGAAGAAAATTTTAAAATAATTTTAATTTTACATGAGAATGGTTGCACTATGTCACACCAAAGGCCCATCTATTATCTAGTTTCTGGCACAGACCAGGAGTGATTGGGAAAGATCCTAAAACCAGATGTATGTCAAGCAGCACTTCCCTTGTTTTCTCTTCCCTTTTCCTGGAATCTACAACTTAGACTTCCTAACCCTGGGGTCAGGGTAGGGTTGAGTTCCCATACTACTGTCTAATAATTTTGGATCTAACTTTTCTCTGTAAATTTATGAAGTAAAATAGACTTTGAATTAAGCAGAAATCAAATGTACATTCTTCCATCCTGTAGTCAGATATTTCCTCTGGGTTTTTTCCTTATATGGTGTCCTGAGTCTGATATTAGATCCTAAATCTTTAGGACAACATTTAAATTTATTTTCTGTGACATTATAACTGGGGATGCTAAATCAAATACTGATTTACTGCACCCAAGGTAACTTGGAAAACCACATAGATAATTTTAAATTTGTTCCAGAAAATCAATGCAGCAGGTAATAGTTTATATTCCTAATATAGAGGGCTTATTTTCTAGTTGTTTATTATGGAAATTCATGCTTGATCCTGTGAAGTATTTACTGTCACTGTCATAGACTGGATGTGGGACTGCATATATCATGTATCTGCTTCAGTATGATAATTCCTAGAGAGAGACAGAGAGAGAAAAAAAAAATTAAAGCTATTGGGAATTTCAGTAAGCTTTCTTCTTTTTATTAAATATTTATTTTTCCCCCAAAGTAACTCCATTTAATATCTGAGTAGTTCAACCAATGCTTCTTTTCCTATTCTACGTCAGAAAATAGGTTTCCCATGATCCAGTCCATTTTAATGGTGCTTATTCCTTCAGTGTAGCAAATGGTATAAGTGAAGCTGCTTTCTTGGACTTTGACTTATCAGGAACATCTTTGGTGTGTGATTTTTTGTTGCTCTGTTGTGTATGTGATTCTTCTGTTGCTCTGTCATTATTTTTTAGTACAACACAGCTGCTTGTCTGGTTGAATATGACAAATGTTTACTATTCCTTGTATTACTCTTCAAAATTGTACTCTGCAAAAATAGCAGAAATGGTTTGAGGTGCACTAGATAACATCTTAAAGGCCTAACCAAGTGCATTCAGCTTTTGACAAATGGTGGAGAACAGCCCAGGTTGGAAGGGACCTCGAAAGATTGTCTAGTCCAGGCTTTTGTGGGAAAGGGCGCCTCGATGAAATTATTGAGCACCTTGATCAGTCACAGCTTGAAAACCCCCAGCAATGGGGACTCTACCACTTCCCTGGGGGAATTGGTGCAGCAAATGATTATTCTTATTTTAATTAATTTATTCTTAATTTAAAAAATTTCTTTCCTACGTTCTTTTCTCTTTATGACTGAGCTGAAATGGTTGTCCCAAGGATCTCAGTTTCGTTATCCTTCAAACCCAGATTTAGAGCTCCCAAACAGATTAGCATTTTTATTTCATGGCTATAATTTGTTTCGCATAGCTGATTTTAATTTCTAATAATAATGTAGTTTCCGTATAATTTGTATCTTACCTCTCTTTAAGTAGCTGTGCACATATAGCCAGTGATTGTTTTGGTGATGGTTTTTGTATTCTAAATAAAATGTATGTTGTCTTTGAAATGATTTTGACCAAGGTCGCTGTCACAAGGCAGACGTGGTGCTCCTCTACACAACAGATTCTGTAATGCCTTTGGATTAGTAGCAGTCACTGCCTGAACCATGCTTGGTGTCTGACACTAGATGTCACACTAAGAAAATTACTGAATCTGCCTCATTATTGAGGTGAAGAGTTTTCTTTTGTTTTTAGAAGGTGCAAGAAGTTTGGTTTTCCCCCTTGTGGAAGCACAGTGGAGTAGATCCACTGAAATAGTTGCTGGGATGATGAGGTGGGAGAGGTAGGCTCACTGTGATCTGGAGACACAACTTGTGACCATTTTACCCGCTGTCTTTTAAATTGTATTTTTAAGTAAATCGACAATTACACCATCCAGGGGTTTAGTAACAGTGTTGTTAACACTCTGCTCTAACAGTGGGTCCCTGTTGCAGCTAAGCCAATCCAATGGCTAGCAGCGCTGAAATGTGGAGTCCTGCACCTCTTTTTTTTCTTGCATGTTTCTTCCTCCTCCCCATACCAGTTCTTATGCTCCCCTCAGCTCCTGGTCATCTAGTTCAGGAAGGTAAACTGACATCAGAAAGCTCTAGAGGAAAGAAAAATCCATTTTCTGCCTTTTTAGTTCCTTGAACCAGCTCACTGAGGTAAGTGCCAGGGCAAGCAGAAAGGACAAATACAGACCATGGAAGGAGCAGAACCTCCCATGCGAGCACCAAGAAGCCATTAGGTCAGCTTAGTTGTAGCAGCAAAGCTTTTATCTGAGGGGTTTTAAGTGAGGCAAAATATATTCTGTCTGTACTTGAAGCTTATGACATCCATTTTTAAAAACAGCTCCTATGCTTGAAAGCTTGCCTGGTTGTTTCTTTTTTAAGCAATCTGCTAGCTTAATGAAAGTTACTACCTTCTCCTACAAACCTTGCCTTTCATATGCTGTATTGTTTTGCGTGGATGAATTATGGTGTTCATAAGGTGCTTAAATTGTGGTACTCAACAAGCTGCATTTCCAAGCAAAGTCTGTTCTCTACCATGCTGTGTGCATGTGCTGCTCTTCATGTAACTTTGGGGGGTTTTACCTCTAGTGCCCTTGATAAGACTAACATCTTGCAATACCTCTTACACAATAAAAGCTATAAAAAATAGTACCCAGCTACGTAATTTACATGGTCTCTGAAATTCATACTATAAGGCTGCTCAATGCATTTCTCATGCATTGGTTGTAATTAATATTCTGCTATCTTGATTATTTTGTGCTTGTGTATATTCCTCATCTACTTCTTCGCCTAGTAGAATGGCACACGGAGATACCAGACACCCATATACCTTGGTATGCTGAAAAACTTTCCTTGTCACTCTGTATGACAGAATGAAATGTCACTTGTGATGTCACCGTGTTCACAAGCTTGGATATTATGACACACGGGTATGTGTAATAATCTGCATTGCATGTCTTAAATTGAAGTGTGCGTGGAACGGAAATGCAAATGCCTCAGATAAGGTGAAACTAAAGTATTGAAATGAGTATCTTTTCCATTCTCTACAGATATTATTACCCTGTTGTGAAATAAAGAATGCCATTTAAAAAACCAAAAGGCTGGATGTTATGCTTATACCAATGTAGTCATAAAAAGTTCAGTTGATCTCTTCAGTAGATTTTTTTTTTTCACTGCATAAGTTCAGATGATTAAGGGAGAACTGTTTTGTGCCTGAAATCAAATGGTGCTCAAAACTGTTTCGTAAATAACACGACAGCAGCTGTAGCAGCAAACCCCTTTTTTACAGTTCCTCCATTTTAAGAATACTGACTGCAAATGTCAGATGGGAGGAATTGTGGACATGCTTTTGGGGACGGCAGTCCTTTTTTTTTTTTTTTTAGTATCTTTTAACATGGGCTTATGATCTAGAAGAGGTTGAGAAACTATAATCTGTTGTAGCAGCGTTTATGCCTATTGC
Organism: Chionis minor; assembly: GCA_013398295.1. Taxonomy (NCBI): domain Eukaryota; kingdom Metazoa; phylum Chordata; class Aves; order Charadriiformes; family Chionidae; genus Chionis; species Chionis minor. The sequence continues at coordinate 21,317 of VZSF01006437.1, forward strand.
TATTATTAAAACCTTTTAGCATTGCAATAAGGAGATCTGAAACTATTTCATTTACTAGCTTAATTGAAGTTATTCCTGATTTACAGACTGGATAGCATAGGTATTATCAGAATCTAGCCTGTGTTTTGGTTTAACTACAAGTACTAGATGTACTTCATATAGATGAGTAATTCCCCCCAAACACCTTCAGGTTCCTCGGTGTGTCCATCAGCGTCAGATGGCCTCGATCTTCATCTTTAGCTGGAAGCAGATGAAGCTTCGTTCCTCTTGCTAGACTGAATTTTGACTGGTTGTTCATCAGAAATGTCCCCATGGTGCTCCACAGGTGACAAAGACTGGGCAGTAGCCAGGGACAAAATCTCAAACTCGCCCTCCCGGTCTGTACCGCTGAAGCAGGGTGTCCCGTTGCCTGGGAGTGCTACATTGACATGGGACAGCCATTCCTACTGGGAATGGTTTGGATTTCAGATGTGCTCAGTTGCGCTCCGGATGTGTTGCTCTGCTGCTTTCAGCTCTGCAGGGAATCCAAAGCTACTAAGCTGAGAGGTGGAAGATAAGAGTGCCTGAAGTGAAGTGGGACATTTCCAACTAAAGCATATGCGAGTGCTGTGATCTGGCCTTGGGCATATCAGGCAGACTCAAATGCAGGCCTCATTTTTAGGCACTGCTTGCAAAACCTCCTTTTTCAAATGAAAGATTCCACCTAGCAAGGTCAACAACAGTATTCTGTTGAAATAGCCAGCCAGTAGAAAGAAAAGAAATCGTAGGGAAGAAAAACAGAAGCACCAACACAGGGGAAAAAAAAGCATGTTTTCTTCAAAAAGCAAGCAGTTCACAGTGCTCATTTCATGGCTTTTCTGTCTCTGCTGGTACAGATGAGTAAATGGAGGCATCTGAGATGTTCCCAAATTTACAGTGTCGGCTCAGTTGCGTTACTACACCCACTGTAAGAAAACCAGCACACCTTTATCTCTAAAATGTAGGCTCATCTCCCATAACCTCTTTTATTTCTGTGCCTCTTGAAATTACAAGTAATAATTTTCATTTCCAAAACGATGTGCTCTTCTGCCGTGTTTGTGCATGCACGTGTATCTAACCATGCTGACTTGCTTCAGTTGTGGTCTTCTCGTCTCGTCTGGTTTTGTTGTTGTAGTCAGACATACGTGCCATACAGCTTAGTTCAGCAAAACTGCTCCTATCTGACCTGGAATATTTTCTTATCATTCTAGTGCTTGTAGCCACAGCCATGAAAATGCTGCCTTTTGCACGTCTCTAAATATCAGTACAGGAACTGTGTGTTTTCTTTTCTTGGAAGTGTAAGCTTGTCTGCAAAACTATGAGAACCAAATTACAGAATATAAAAAAAGTCAAAACTGTTTGGATTCAGAAAGAAAAATGGAAAATTAATCTGAAAATTCAGAACTTTCGCACATGGTTAAAGGGAAATTTTTGCTTAATGTTTGTAGTTAATTTTTTATATAACTACAGGAAAATAGTATTTTGTTAGCAGGTCAAGTTCTTAAGAAAAAATTAAGTCAGTGAAAAGAATAGAACTCCTTTGCTCATTTAAAATGTCACAAGCAGGAGAAATGGAAAGGAATGTGACATGGAGTATCTATTACATTAGCTTAAAAGCACAATTAGTAGTTATTTAAGTGAGTCCCAGGAATTTGGAGAGTAAATAAATGACTGCAGAATCTATTTATGCTAATATTTTCATTGAACCAATTATAATGGGCAGGAGATCGAGATGAGATAAAGTAGTATGCCGCTCTTCGCTATCTGCATTGGAACAGATTTTGCAAAAGGCAAGAAGTTACCCAGCAATAACTTAAATCACTGTGGTGCATAACCTGGTATGTCCTGTACAGTTGGATGAACTGCTACGTTTTGTAAGAGATGAGTTAAATGGACAAAGGTCATATTTTCTTTAGACGGGTGAAAGTATTTACCTGCCTAGTCTCTCTGTTTCATTGTAAAGCACCAGGACTGCACGCCGCCTATGCTATCACATAGAAAATTACTTGTTTCTGCTCGTCTGTTCCTTAGGGGACATCTGTTCTTTGTGTTTACCTCCCTGTACTCCAGTTTTCTTGTATGTGATCTTTCAGCGGTGCTACTTCACGTACGTTTCCTAGAATATATTTATTGCTGAATTCATAGAGCACCTGATGTGCAACCCATCTGGAAAACACAGAATCATAAATCTAAGGTTTCTTTCTTCCTACTCCATTTCAAGTGGTTTTGCCGCATCTTTCTTTAATCAGATGTTTGAAAGCATATTTGTATGACTACACACACACGTGTGTGTGTGTCTGTGTGTGTGTGTGTAACAGTGCAGAGCACTGGCAAATGGTACACTATTTTGCCCTCATTAATATAACTCAGAAAAGATGCTTTGAGCCTTTCCAGTAGAAAGTGCACACAATTGTGGGAAAGTATGGACAACATTTAATGTATCGTTATACTTGACTTCATGTCTTACCTGTCTGGGTATCTCCCTGAGCATCTGTGTTAATAGCTTTTTTTGAAATCATTTATCTATTTCCAGTTCAGTTTAAGGTAATAAAGCAAAGAAGCATGAAATTGTCATTAATACTTCTCATAAGTAGTTAGGCAGATAGTTAAAGCACTCTGTATTGTCCTACTCCTAGAAGTGATCAGCTTTACATGAGATGCAGGGACAGTGTGCTCTGCAAGAAAAAATAAAATAGGATCACTGAAGCCATTTAATTTTTCTGATGTGCAGAAACTTCCAGCTGAGGAAGATGTTCTAGCTGGGTCATTTGTAATGAGAGAAGCATATCGTGAACATACTTACGGATACACTCAGAAGCAGATTAGCCAGACAATATGAGGCTAGTCTTAGGGACAGCGTTTTTCAGCTACAGCTGATGCGAATCAGGAAGCTACTGCCTTCTTTTGCTGGCTACCAGGCAATCCCACCCTATCCTATAGCAGGATATTACCCGTCCATGTGACCTGCTAGTGTAAATAAACTCTGTGTAGAAAAGCAGCAAAGCAATCCCATTCTGTCAAAATTATTCAGATAAAAACACTAATAACATATATTATTTACACTGAACTAACTATTTTAATAGAACAGAGAGTTGGGGAGTTACTTTGTACGTGTCAGGAAAAGGTAGTAAAATCTCTGTAGGAGATCAGCTACCACTGGAACAACAGTTCTGTATGTGTCATCTCACATCAACAAACTTTACAAAGTATATTTTAACAGTAGCTTTGAGGAGAGACACTTTAGAATTTTACTTCAAATGAGCAACTGAGGAGCTTAAATCCTGAACTAATTTTGAGCACCTGGGTCAGTATTCCTAAAATTCTTACCTAACATTGTGCCTATGCAGCAGACTGAAGAACAGATTCCTTACCTCAGCCCTGCAGTCACCCACAGTCCATTAATTGTGGGTTAATTGTTCTAGACGTCTGAAAACTAGATGAGGCCAAGCCCTATGGCATTAGGAGGACCATCAATTTCTGTTTGAACAGATTGTACTAGAACATTTAGCATTTTGAAAAGCAGGGAACTAAACTTAACGTGTGCCACTGAAACAAGTTTTACATTTCAGACCCAGAGTAATTTGTATTATATTTCAGCCTTGTAATTTCTAGTGAGTTAATATATACTGGATGTAGTAGAATAAGTGAATTATTAACCTAGAAAGAAATTAAGCAATTGATGTAAGTTTAATAGTTATTCTGATTGTCATCATTTGTGGAGTATAAGAATACTATCCAGTGTTAGTAATAAGTTTTCAACAATCTAAACTATGCTTCTGCTGCAGGTCATGGGATAACAGCAGTAAAGGAAAAAGCAGGAACTACCCTAGGAATTCATAATGCAAGTTCAGCATCTTCAGAAACAGACCCTCCTGCATCTGAAACACTAATTCTACGTAAGTCCAAGTTCACTGAAATTGGACAAAGATCTTTGACACTTCCGAATTAGTCCAATGTACAAAATTTCAAGATTTTGATCACAGAATCCAGTGTACTGTAATTTGTGACTTGAAAGTATGCTGTAGGTTGCTTTTTTCCTTTTGTTAGAAGCAGAAGATTCTCTGGACCAAAGCTCTTCTGAGAACATTCCTTCTTCGCCTTCGTCTGGATCTCGTGGCATGCTGTCAGCCATCACTAATGCTGTACAGAACACAGTGAGTCATTTTAGTGGGCACCTCTGCTCTAGTTGTTCTTCATCATCTTTGGGTGCGATTTCACTGTAGGTCACATTTAACAGGTAGAGTTTGTTAAATTGTAGGTCTCTGTAAAAACAGTTCTGTTGTAAGTCTGTTTAGAGTCCCTTCCATGGCAAAATAACGATCAAATTAAGAAGAAAGTCCAAAAGGTCAAACACAACTAAGTCAGTTACTACTTTGGCACTAGTTTCAGTGAAAAAGATGGTTTTCTCCTAAACTATATAGAATTCTGCAAATTCTTGGGGAATCTTTTTTATGGTTGTGGCACCATCGTCTAATTTTTTTTTGCAGTTAAGTCCTTGCAGAGAAGTATGATAAAATTTATTATTATTTTTAAAGGCAGATAAAGTAAGAAAATACTCCATTTGCTTATTTTAAGGCTTTTACTAAACTCTGTATTGTTAGTCCATGGCCTTACCTTCATCTCTCTGGCTAGTCTCTCATTTCATATTAGCCTTCACAGAAAGTGGTCTGATTGCAGACTCAGTGAGTCAAAAATCACACAGTTCTTTCCTATTACACTTTCCGTGTGTTTTCTATGTGTCGCATTTCATCCTTTCCTGTTTATCTGTTTCAGCTTTTGCAAAATCCTGTGCCATAGCATTTCCAAATCAATTTTTGCATTATCTTCTTCCCTGACACTTTTTACAGACTATTACCATAGCAAATATTTTCCTCTGAGCTTTTCCATATGGTGTTTCCCTTGAAATTGTAAGAGACTTTAAGCATCAGCTAAAAAAGCGTAGGTGACTAACTCCCCGTGTAGTCTCATAGGAGACTAACCCCCCACAAGCATGTTTTATGAAGTGGCAATTCTTTTTTAGTGCATATCAAGTTCAATCTGAGTGCCTCATCACTCCAATATCAAAGATTTGGGGAGCAGGGGGAGATTCCAATAGACTATTCCTAAGACTGTTGCTACAGAATCTGGAGCATCGTAGGGCTTGTGAGAACTGGACACCGGTAAGATTCTCTGAGCGTCATGCAAGACTTTCAAATAAGAGACATGTGCTCTTATGCAAACCTAGAGAGGCTGCTATACCACAGGGATGATTGTCACCAAACAAAAAGAATAACTTAAGGCCTCAGTAAGTTGCCTGTAACGCCATTTGAGATTTTGGTAGGGTTTTCCATTATATATCGGGTTGCATCAGCATGTGAATATCTGACAGGTGTGTGATGCAGACCGAAATGGAAATCTTTAGCCAGTGAAAATTCTTCAGTGTACATGAAAAATTGTGAATAAGGGCTAATGCTTATACAAAGGCACAGGAAAAACAACTGTATTTCAATGGACAGTTCTAGAGTCATCACAAGGGTCAACATTTTAGAAAGCAGTTAGTTAAGGCAGGGTCATCCTGTTCATGATAGCTCCATATAATTCATATCTAAAATATGTTCCCATGGACTTCGGTTGAAATTAAAGTGGTATTACTCATAATTTTTTATTGGCAACAGGTGTTACATTTCCTCTGGTGTAAGTCTTTTAGTTAACTAGAAATATTTGCATAGTTCATTTTTTTCTTTTTGAAAATGTATTCAGAACAAACTAACATAATTTTATAAATGTATCAATCTTATTGTTAAGCATAGAAAATCTAGGGACCTGAATGTTCAAAGACGGTGTCAGCAAAAGCAATATTCTTTACAGCTCATATTAGCATAAAGTGGAAAGAAAATAATAACAACATCGCATTATTTTGTACAGGGGAAAAGTGTATTATCTGGAGGCTTAGATGCTTTGGAATTTATTGGGAAGACAACCATGAATGTCCTTGCAGAAAGTGATCCTGGATTTAAGAGGACCAAAACACTGATGGAAAGAACAGTTTCTCTGTCTCAGGTTGGATGTATTTAAATATAGCTCTGTCGATGCAGTTTCAGAGTCTTTTTCCGGAATTTCAGATGCCTCAGGGGGAGGCTTTATTTATTGCAGTAGATGTTGGCCAGGCTTATGGAACTAAATATTGTGCTTTGTATTTGCTCCACTTTCTTTTTCTTCACAGAACCACAAAAGGTAATGTAAAATCATCTTTTCCGCATGATCACATATTCAGTAGCTGATTTTAATAAGACAGTATATATGGTGCTAAATCATTACGCTCTGGAGACAGAATCAAATTGTTGGTGTGTTTGTAACAGCTGTAGATAGATGTCTTCCAGCATAAACATCACTATACTACTTTCCTTGGAAATGAGTAATACTGGAATATGACATACGTTTCATTAGGAATTAAAGCTGTGAGAAGTTGTATCTTAATGTCTATGTAAACTAATGGTACCATTATACAGTCACGACTCACACATTTAAAAGTTCAGAGATATAAAAACAGAACAGAAGTATAAGTGCTGTCAGTACAAAGTTATTTTAGCTCTCCAGACACTGAGAGGAGGGAGGCCATGCAAATCAATAAACATTGGAAAAAACCTTTAGTTTTACTACATTTTTACTTCCTTGTAGGAGGTGTAAGGTATTTTTCTTTTAATGACATGTTTCATCTTTAGTGTTGGTCATTGTAAGCGTGATAAGTGTGAACAGACTGACTGATACTGTTGTAGTGGGCCAGAAGCAAGTAATTCTTGTTAAAGCCCACAGGGTTAAAATGATCTTTTGAAGTGTATAAGAAGATTGCTCCAAAATATCCCGCAGTATATGGAGTATAGTTCTGCTCCACCTTTGGTAGAAGTCATATCTTATTAGGCTCATCTCCTTTGCCAGTCCTGCTGTCACATAAAACTGACCTCAGTATCTCCTAAAAATGTGGTACAGGAAATATTTATGTAGGTCAGTTATTTATGCAAGTAGGTAGGTAGGTCCCGAAAATAATATTCTTCCCATTTTGCGTTCTGCAGAATGGATTGCATGACTTTTTAAGGCTGTGTATGAAATAGTCCTTTTATTTTTCTTTCATTGTAATTGGTGGCTAAATTTATTATATGATATCAATAGCCAACATTGCTTTTGAGAACATAAGCAAAGTTGTTTGTTCACTGTTCTTTTAAAAAAGATAGTTAGCAATTATCATGGGGAAAAACACACTTGGAATACTACTTAAATATTTTATTAAAGAAGTTTATCAAAAAAGAAGATATTTCAGCTCTAAAATTTCAACTCTGCAGGTGTGATATAGTCCCAAATTTTATTACTACTTCCTAGACAAGGAGAAACAGAAGGTAATAAAATCTGTCATACCTACAGCACTACCAGTAAAACAGCGGGAATTATGTATATTTTTGCAGCTGTTGCGAGAAGCTAAAGAAAAAGAGAAACAGAGGCGGGCCCAGCAAGTTACAGTTGAAAGAACAGCACATTATGGACTACTTTTTGATGAATTCCAAGGTTTGTCTCATCTTGAAGCTCTGGAAATCCTGTCAAATGAAAGTGAAGCCCAGGTACAGTATACAGACAGCATAAATCAAAATAATGGTTGGTAAAACATTGTTCTTTACATTAATTTCACTCTGCGGTGTGTGTGAAATGAACACTAAGTTTTTCATCAACTTCAGAGAAAGCTGGATTGGTCCCATGGGACAGTCCTGGGTTGCAGGAAATCAATGTCAATACATGTAAAATTTAAGTCCAATATTAACTCAAAACAAGCAACTTCACAACTGAAGGCTATTTTTGTTAGGACCATGTATCAGCTTGTGACACTGCAGATGTCTTTTCAGAATTTGCTAGGAAGTTGTCTTTTGCCTTTGTGTCAGGGACTGATACTTACATTCAGAAATTCCAGACCTACTACACCTAGAGGCTAGTGAATTAAAATGAATTCCAGATTACTTATTCAATTCCTAAGTCTTCTTTATTGTGTTAGGTTTTAAACTTACATAAAACTACTCCAAGATATCATTACTGGAGGTATACAAATGCTCTGTGTCTCTCTGAAGAACATGCTAAAGTTACTAAGGCCTATATAATAAATATATTTTTGAATTTCAGCTGTCATTAGATCTCTGACAGTAGATTAATAGAACTTTTTTAGATTCCCAGCAATGGTGTTTTGTAGTGGAACGGTTTTCTGAATAAATTTCTTAAAATGCATGTTTTTTTCTTTTTTGTTTTAGTGATTAGCACTGCTTGCCCTCTGGGTTGTTTTTAATAGAAAATAACCAACCTTTTTTTAAAAATGTTCTATTCACTCTCTCAAATAAAAAAAGCTTATTTTCATAACAGCAAGGTATATACTGTCCATGATGGTTTTGGTTTTTGCACTTAGGTCTAAAGGCAAAATCATAAATTCAAAACCTACATGTAAAGCAAGTTCAGGTTAATTGCATGTGCCAATGCTATTTTTCTTTCACTGTTAAATACCACAGGGTAAGGAAGACTTGTGCAGGTTGTAACCATGAGGTTTCTGATGTGCTTCATGTTATCTCCTAGATAACCTTTGGTTCACGGTCCTACTCCCTCCCAACAGGATTGAATGCAACTGTCTGGTTCAACAAGTCCATTTCCCTGATACATATTCCAGAAGACTCACAGAACATCTTCCGATTACCATACAGACACGTGCTCACCAAAGACAGTACTGGAAGCTTGAGACCTATTCTAACAGCCCAAAAGCCACGCTCTGATGGGCCACAGGAGGAGCACAAGAGAGACTAGAAGGCATTGCTAATGTCTTCTGTCCTTCTAACAGCAGAGATTTAAAAATATTTTAACGCTTTTATTTTCTAAGTTTCCATTAAAATAGGGTTCTAGTTCATCCTGTGAAATGGGCAATGCTATAGAGAGGGCCAAAAACCCGCAGGTACTCCTTCGCAACCCGAGTTGGGTCTCCCAGCTTCATTTTGCATTTAACCCTCAGCATATGAGCTGGACACATCAAGGAGGAAAGTAAGAAAATAATGTCTTTCTCCAGTCTCTCACTGAGTCAGTCTGCACATCTATCAAGCAAGCTTAAAAAAATCCAACCTTGAAACAAACCTAAAAGAGAAGTTCTGTGTCAAATGGAGAGAAGGCATTTCTCTTGGCTTCCATAGACAGAGAGTGGGACCGTGGGATTGCCACCGTGTAACTGTAGTGATTCAAACAAACAGTGATTCAAAGAACCTGTTTCCATCCCCTTCGGCTTGCCACCATATTAGATACGCAGGGACTTGCGGATACCTGAGACACCCAGAGATCTGTCAATATGTTCTTCAGGACAGGGAGACTGGTAAACTGTCAATAATTTTAGTCACATTTTGAAGAAGGGGAAAAAGGCATCTTTTTAAAACTCCTCCTGTGAATCTTCATGAAGCGGGAGTTCTGCCTGTGCTCTTCTTTCCTGCTGTCTTCATCCAAGCAATCCCAACATGCTTATTACAGCTTGCAATGAAACCACAGTTTTATAATTCAGAACAAAAGTTCTGGGAGATGGTAGAGACCTGATGATCTTGCAAGGCTGGTATAATTTTTGTGATACTCAACAGATTTTGTTGATGAGAACTAAAAATGCGTCTGCATAAGTTGGAAGGTTAGAGACAAGATTTGAGCATAATGGAAGTTTCCATTTCGTAGCTTATTTTGGTATCAGACTCAAAATTAGCAATATAAGAAAAAGGCTCCGTTTTGTTTAGGAATTCCTTCTGTCCTTTCTTTTACAGATTCAGTCATATTTAGCAACACTTGATGGAAAGCAGCTGGAGACTGTGAAAAATGATTTAATTGCTATAAAGGAGATTTTTGTTCCAAAGGAATCGGATGATGAAGTGGTACAGGCAGAGAAAGGTAATTAGAAATATAGAGACTTAACCAAGTGGGCAACTGTTACTTCTGCATATAGTAATTAAAAAAATTACAATCCAAACTATAATTTCTGATACCCTGATACTCTTCATAAGCAAGTCACTAAAATTAATACTCTGAAAGTTCTGTAAGCTGATCAATGCTTTATTTGGAATTTATATTGTAATTGAAGTATGAGATAGAGAGAATATAAGGTAATTCTTTACTATGTCATCAGTGAAAGCAAAACAAAAATAAGAATAATGACCTTTTGGATAACTAGGGTTTTACCAGGTTTACCAGGTTAACTTGGTAAAACTTAAAGAATTCCATTAATAGGCCCTTACAAGAGAATTGTCTGACATTTTTAGATAAACACAATATCCAGCACCTTTACATGTAATGTTGTGTGTGATTTGCATGTCTGTTTTCTGTGATGGAGCACAGTTTTATTAAGCAGTTTAATGCTTCATTCAGACTGTGGTTTGCCAAATCTTTACATAATTTAAATTGGATTCCAGTGACTTTCTGTTGACTACATTTAGTGGTTATTTTTATGAATAAGTTTAGCTTTCCAGGGAGCACACCTGATCTTTTAGTGTTTAGGTTTAAGTTGTTTGGATTTATTTTTAAACTGGAATTGTTTACCTCAACTGGCTTGCTGGGACTTTAAGTGTTTCTGTGGCATAATTAATATTTACACTAAGAAAATGGTCTGTGTTTAATGTTAGCAAAAATTTTCAACATGATTTGGCATCCAGCATAGATAAAAGACAGTAAAGTTTAAGAACGGGTTGGCTGATCAGGATTAAATGCAGCTCATGTCTTGCTGTGAAGAGAAGGCTTCATCCTAGTTTGTGTTCTTAGCTCAAGATAGTTAATACGTTTAAGGTCCTGTTAAGCCCATTAATGAGTTTTAAACTTATAAAATCAAGTCAGTAAGCCATATGCTCTTTTAATAGTGTATTTTTTGTTATAGAATTATGTATTTTTACTTAAGCTAGCTAAGCTAGCAAGAGGTAGCAGGCTGTGTTAAATTCCATGGAGGGATTTTTAATTTTAATCTTACTTGCTACACAGTTTAAAGCTACAACTAACTTGCCTTCAGTAGGATTTTAGCTTGTGCTTCCTAGCTCAATAAAACTGGTGTTTTTTCCTTTATGTAAGGAAGCCACCCCCCTAAAAAAGACAGAGATTAACTACAGTGTTTGAAAATCTTAAATCTTATCTCGCCACTGAGCAGTATTTGAAAACAAGTTAATTACCACTTATTGCTAATTTGTTGCCACTTTCTCATCATCAAAGTCATATTATTTTTATGGTGTCATTTGTCAGTGTTTGCTGTATTCAGCAAAAAAAAGACTAGCTGGGAGGAAAGCCAGTACTTTGCATTCCAGTGTTTGAAAAGGTTGGCTGTTTATGTAAACTCTCAGGATCCCTTCTTATCCTAGGCTCTCAGGATCTCATTCAGAGATGTTAGCGCTGCTTTTAGTTTCTAACATAAATACTTTTGGTCCTATGCAAGGAGAAATTACTGCAGTGATCTTTGGAGGACTGTTTTGGGAAAGGATTGGGACTAGCCTTTGTTCTTGGCAACGTTGAAACTGGAATTGTAGGGGTTTTGTGTCTTTGCTCAATGATCAGATAAGTGCAAAATCAATATGAAAAGAAAGAAAGGGCAAAGATATTTTCTGACACAAGTAGGAGAAAGCCAAATGCATACCCTTCTCTCTAATGTTTCCTCTCACTTTGATTATGCAACCCTTTCATGTATTTGTCACCGCAGCTTCTGTTCCTTTCGGTTGTTTGTTAAATAATGAGAGGATAATACCTGAAAAAGTAGCTTTACCTACATTTTGAAAGCCATTAACACCAAATATTTCATATGTGAGGTTAAGGGAGACATTAACCGAAGTGAGTATTGAATTGAAATGCCAGTTATCAACAATTCTGGTAATACTATATTGATCCAGTAAACTGCTTATCAGTTTTCAGCATGCTGCAGTTTATAAAACAGTTTGGCATTGTTTTAAGAACAAGTCGATTCAGTGTATCCCAGAGGTGCTGTATTGCAAAACCTGAAAATTCTGTTGCCAAAATGTACTGATAAAGGGCAGCAACGAAATGAACTCTGTGCAGCTCTTTGGCCTTTCAGTATTGCTGATTCTCTCCAACAAGGAGGGGCTGGTGGGGAATGTCACGCTCAAGGGCAGCCTTGGCTGCGGTGATCATGAGATGGTGGAGTTAGAGATCCTTAGGGTGGTGAGGAGGATGCGCAGTAAGCTTGATAGCCTAGACTTCAGGAGAGCAGACTTCGGCCTCTTCAGGGATCTGCTTGATGGAATACAGTGGGATAAAGCCTTGGAAGGAAGAGGGGCCCAAGAAAGCTGGCTAATATTCAAGGACCACCTCCATCAAGTTCAGGAGCCATGCATCCCAACAAAGAGGAAGTCAGGGAAAAACACCAGGAGGCCTGCGTGGATGAACAAGGAGATCCTGGACAATCTCAAAGAGAAAAAGGAAGCCTACAGAGGGTGGAAGCAAGGACAGGCAGCCTGGGAGGAATACAGAGAAATTGTCCGGACAGACAGGTGTCAAGTTAGGAAAGCTAAAGTCCAGACAGAGTTAAATCTGGCCAGGGGCATCAAGGGCAACAAGAAAGCCTTCTATAGGTATATCGGGGACAAAAGGAAGACCAGGGGAGATGTGGGCCACTCAGGAAGGAAACGGGAGACCTGGTCACCCATGACATGGAGAAGGCTGAGGTACTCAACGACTTTTTTGCCTCGGTCGTCACTGGTAAAGGCTGTAACCGCACTGCCCATGTCACAGAAGGTAAAGCAAACACACCTCTTAGCTGTGGTTTGCAGACAGAGCAATAGAGAATATGTATTCCAGTGTGTTTCCTCTGAGATCTGGCCATGCTGCTGGTTTATTCCTTGGTTTGAAAGAAGAGCTTAGTATCTCTCCTTTGGTTATTTTGTGGATCATGTGTTTTTGTCAGATAACTAGGGATCATTCAGCTTCTTCTCTTACCTGTTTTTGTGAAACTTAGTGGAATTTAGAATGGGGTGGAAAGAGTAGTTGGCATGTCAGGCTAGCACATCTGGTTGTACAGGCATCTCTGTTACTTTTTCTCTTCTTTCTTTGAGCGTATACACACCCACACCCACACACCCCTTTCTTGTGTCGCTGTCACTCTTCTTCAAGTGCTAGAGTGCTTGGGGAAATTATTTGATGAGATGTATTTGATCGTGTAAAATATTATAGCAATAACAACCTAACGAAAACCGTTGTGTCTTTTCTTCCAGCAGATATGGGAGAAGAGTTTGTCAGCATGCTCACTGAGCTGCTATTCGAATTGCACGTCGCTGCTACTCCTGACAAACTCAATAAGGTTAGCACCTGTTACTGAGCTGCCCTCTGTTTCTTGGACAAAGACAAAGAGGGAGGGTTTCGTTCTGAAATCTGACACGGAACAGCGCCTAGCTCAGTTCCGACAGTTCAGAAAGCATGGTGGGACTGAAATAATGAACGTAGAAAAGCTTTCCGAGAAGAAGTGAGATTAGTAAGGCGCGACAGTTGCAATGACTAGCTAGTACAATGGGCCATGTTAGAAAGCCAGGGATGTCTCAGCAGAACAGAGTTCAGGAATGCAGCAGATTTGGTCTTGCATACTGGGACCAAAGGTCAGGTTCTGAATTATTTTTTTTGCTCATCATGTTTATTCTTCTGAGGGACTTCTCCAGACCTCAGCTAGAAGCAAAGTCTTGGATTTACCTCATCTAGCTTCAGTCGTCTAAAAGTTAGATGGTTAGAAGGTAGTCACATCGCTAGTCACGTTTTTACTATCAGGTCCCTTTAAAGGTGATTCACCTGCTGATCTTAGGTATAGACCTTATCATATTTTAATTTGACTTCATGTTAAAAAAGAGGACTTGTAAATTTCCTACTAACCATAACAGTAGTCTGAAGTTGTATAAAACTTCAAGGCTTTTCCACTTTGATCTACTCTCATGCCTGGGAAGGCAGCTGAAGATACAGTGATTTTCTATTTATTTTTCCTTTAAGAATTTAGTATATCTCCCTTACCTCTCCAATTTTTTTTTCTTTTTTTTATACCACCTTCTTATTTCTTCATTTGGGAAAATTATTTCCATGTAACTTCCTTTGAAAGGTACCTCATAAAGCTGCAATGTTATTAATTTCACTATTAATGCCAACTCTGTGTGTTGGTTAGGAATATCATACCTGTAGAGGAGTTATTCCTGGCTGATCCATCTTGATGCAGTCAGAAATGCTTCTCCCTACATTTTCTTAAATATACACTTAACTAAATGCCACCCAGAAGCTTGATACGTTTAAACTTAGGAATGTAAAAAGGACTGGTTAATTAATGTTCAGGAACATCATTTAATATTCCCTATTTCTTGTGAACATTGGGGTTGTTCTTTGTTTGGCAGGCTAGGAAAAAAGCTCACGAATGGCTTGAAGAAGCCAGTTTTTCTACCTCGGTAGACACAGAAGAGAAGCTAAATGAAAAATCTGAAGAACCCGGTGAAGAAAAGACTGAAAAAGAAGATAAAATTGATGGTGATAAAAAAGAAGTAAATAAAAACAAAACTGTGGAGGTAAAATAGCTTTTGGAGGATAAGTTTCACTAAGCAAATTGTCATACTTTGTTTGATAGATTATTTCTTTATCTTTGTGTGTTGGTTTTATACGTTGTCCTTATTTTTTAAACTCATGGCGCTATTAAGAAATATTAATATATAGCTACTCACTGTAGACCAAATAGCAAACTAACTTACATAACTGTTTTTGCTGTTGGTCTGTTCCCGTAAGTAAATATCAAAGTAGCAGGTCCTCTGCCTATCGCATTGTTTTTATTTTTTTGTATCTGTGTTTTTGTGTGTACTCATGCATATACACAACATACAGTGAGCTGAGGAATTCTGTGGTGTAATGTTGATAGCACATTGGAAGTCATATCTCAACATTCCTTCGCATCTCTTTCTCCCAGTGACAATGCATGGAAAATAATCTCAAACTTTATTTAAACTCTTAAGCAGTTTAAACCACAAACAGACAAAACAGACATTTTATTTAGGCAACTGACAAGTGCTAATTCTCTTTATGAAAGATAGCACTTAAGGCTGAAAGCATTGTGCCTCTTTAGACAACCCCTCTTGTTGATAAGGTTAATTGTGATTGAATATTTAATGCCAAGTTATAGCAATATTAAATGTGGTTGGTATCTTTGTCAGGATTTTTTGAATGAATTCTAACAAAGAACTTATCCGTCAGGTTTCCTTACAAAAAAGGTCCAAAGAAGGAAATAGCATTATTCTGTACATATTACAGATTTTTATGTGATTGCAGATTTCCATCTGACATCAGCTCATGAAAGCTGTAATGCCAGAGTACGAGGTAGAATTTTTTATCATTGGTGGTAAAACCCACTTTTTTATTGGGAGAATTAACCATTTCTACTCTGGAGATTCACCTGAAGGATGACTTGATACTTTTGGCTCCGTATGAAAGTAATGATGACTTGTTCCAGAGTTAAGGGATCTTTGTACTTGTTAGGACTAGGTTTAAAAGTGCTAGAAAATCTGAGAGCCTGAACTAGTTCACATCCAAGTAAATGGTAGACTTGTCCTTGCTAATTTTCAAGGATGAGTATAAGGTCTGTATTGTATGATGTGTGAGTATTTCATTTTCCAGTATTGTTTGTGAGGATGACATTACGGCTGATACTGTTTCACTGTGCATGTGGTAATATTTCCAGTTGCAGGGGAAGAGGGCTCCTATGTTTCATATTCTTTTATATGTATATATCTATATGTGTATTTATCGGTGGTGTTGTTATTGGTGATATTACTCCCTGCTTTTAATTTAAGGAAATCTACATGCTGTCCATTGAAAGTCTGGCTGAGGTAACTGCTCGTTGCATTGAACAGCTTCATAAAGTGGCAGAATTAATTCTACATGGGCAGGAAGTAGAAAAAACAGCTCAAGATCAAGCAGAAGTACTGACAAAGTGAGTATTATGTATGAACGTTTGACATTTACTTAAACTCATGAAGTTCTGTTTAGCTTTTGGCACTTGAAGCCACACAAGTTCATGGATCAGCAAACAGGATTGGCTTTAGGGGTCCTGGTGCTATATTTTCTCATGTAATCAAGTTACATAGGCTACCTGTCATTTTTTTGACATGGCTAACATATGTATGTTTACAAAAACATGACCTATTTACAGGCTGAAAGTTGTTTCTGCTCCAGCAAGTGAATGCTAATTTTGGGTTGCATTTCCTGTTCCCTCTGCAAAAGATACTGTGCCAGCACATACAGAAATTGCTTTTAGAGCGCATAGTGCAGTCTTATTATCTGCCGATAGTTTCCTTATCTAGTGTTTATCTGTCAAATACAAAAATCAGTCCGTAGTTCTGAGCAATAAGACCACATTTGTCAGCAACTTTGTAGTAAACCACGACAAAACATACATAAATTCAAGAAGTCAGTTTATCTCGTGAGACTCAAAATTCAGATCTCGAGAGCTCTGTAGGAATGGATTCTACAGATTTCAGTGGTTTTTGATGTTAAGATGTTGTAAGCACTTGAGTCCAAAGTAAGTAAAGCATTAAAGGAAGTATTTATCTCTAAGAATGCTAATAACAGTAGTAAAGCCCATAGGAACACATCACTCTAAAACATAGTACTTGAACAAGGATTTTTCAGAATTAGAGCTAAGGTATGGTGCACCTTGCAGGATGAGGTTCTATATGATGCGCTTGTGAAAGTTTAGCAGAACAGTGAAAGATCTAGGAATAGAACTAGATCTCCTTGTTCTCTTGTGTTTTAACCACAAGTGTGCTTCCTCTTTCAGTACAGTAGATGTTTTATTGTTTAAATAGGAAACTTCTCTCTACTGTCATTAAAGTTTGATTTATTTCCAACAGTATTATTACGAGTTGTGTTGCTACAGTCATCAGAAAAACAACAGTTACACTAAAAGTTTAGAATGTAAAAAATTTAAACATTGCCCTACCAGACCAGTGTTTGAGTCAACATAACATCATTTTGCTGCTGTAGTCAACAATGGATTTTTCAGTGGAGGAATATAAAAACTATATCATGAATAAAGTCTTCCCTGAAATATTTTGAAAATTACTAGAAGCAAAATTGCCTTAAGAACATTCTTGGCTTCTAAAATGAAGTTTGTGCCTGGGACAATTGTAGGGGTTTTATCCGTGGACAAGACAAGGATGTATTTTTATATCTGTCTCTCTTCTTTTTAAACCAGTTTAACAAGTGCCATGTGCAATGAAGTTTCATGTTTATCAAAGAAGTTTTCAGATTCCTTAACAGCAGCTGGGGTAAGATAACAGCATTTTCATGTAGCATTTGGGCTTTTTTTAACGTAGTTCACTTCTTAAAACAGAAATGATTACCCGAGTCCAGTGGCTTTACATGAGGTGCTAGCAAAGAGGGCACTTCATTCCTTAGATCAAGAACACAGAGCATTTTTACAGTAGGTTCTCTGGTGCAGAGAGAGTTTACAAGTCTTGACAGACTGCACTGTGTCACTTGCCATCTAAAATCTCTTTCTAGATGCCATTTCCCATTTTTCCTGACCGCCACTCTGCACTTCTTATCTTCTTGTACTGAAAGGGCCCCATATTTGAAGTCCCACAATTTGATGATATTTGGTTCTACTCAGCCTTTCCCTTTTGAATGCATTTATGCAAAAGTGATAACACTTCCACTACATTAAGATGGCTTCATGAACTGTCTTCTTAGCCTTTGCAAAATCCCTTGGCCTACGGCCACTGTGTTTGCGAAAGGTTTAAGAGAATATAAAATCTGTTTGCTTGTCCATCTTAAAAAAATCCGTCTGTCTGATAGCTCCAGATATTCCATTTAGGAACATCTATTTATTTGTGAACATCTTTGCTAGAAATATCCTGCCTTTCAAGATGTTTCAAAGATGACTGGCATCTGAATATTCTAGCAGGATCCAGAGGCAAAAATTGTGCTGTTGCTGAAATTGTTCTGTAAACATCAGGGAAGAAAAAACTCTGGCTCTCCTGATTACTCCATGAAAGCATGAATGTACATCAAAGGGAATTTTCCCAGTTCTCTCATGAGCTCTTCCAGCACATCTCTGAGCAAGTTTTTTCAGAGTTATTTGTAGAGAACATGATTTATTGGGTTGCTTTTATTTTGAATAATTTACATTCCTTCCCATTACTCTGGGAGAAACTGCTTATTTTGCATTCGGGGATTGTATTTTAGCATCTCTTTGTGTGACGCTTGCAAGAAATACATGCACAGACATATAAAAATAAATTGCACATGAAATATTAAGCTGGCCCGACTCAGAAAATTGCAAACTAAAGCTTTCATTAACATTGCACTAGGTTTTGTTCTTATTGACTCCCTACTCAGTTTTTAGGAGCAGATCGCTTTTGTGGACGTTTGTGTGGAAACATAAGAAATTGAGCATGGAGACTCTTCCCACTGCCAAAACACTCTCCAGAAGAGAGTTATAGTAGGGCAGTCTGGTGATCTTTATGTGCTGTCCCATCGCTGTAAGCTTTTGGAGGAAGAGGTGGGCCTTTTGCTTACTGTGATCAGTAGGAGAATAAGGAGCACCTGTCACACAGGACTGTGGAAAATCCACCTCTTCCTGCATGTCCCAGTGGTTCAACTTCCTCCTCGACCTGCCAGCAGCACCTGGCTTCACAAACACATCCCAATATCCTGCACTAACTCGTGGGAAACTGAGAAATGGCTTAAAACAGAAAATACTGGTTTTTTCCAAACATAATGCCATCCCTATAGTTAGATCTGTGTAATTCAGACACCAGTTGGAGTGCTGGCTGTACACATAGTCTATAAAGCTGGTGATGCTTCTGAGCGAGCAGTAATGCAGAAGTAAGAAATAACAGCTTTGCTCGCTCCGCAAGGTTTCTTTAAACATTTCAACTTACTGATTCGTACAATCAATAGTATTTAATTGATACTGCTCTCTGTTTCAGTTTATTGACAATCAACTAAACAGTGCGCTTCGTAATGGATTTTCTAGTAACTGACAGGAAAACTGCTGATCTTTTCTCTAGCCACCTTCCCTTTGTTCTTCCATCTTTCTCCAAAGTAAAATTAAGGTGTTTCATGTTTCTTTAGATGTGTAGTGTGAAAGCCACAAGACTGTAAGTCGAAATCCATAGTTAAATTAATCGGTATTGTGTTTTCTTTCTTCTAATAAAGTCCACCACCATTTGTTATTGAAAGAAAGCAACTCTTGCTGGAGGTTACTGTCATTCTGAAAAAACACAATGCAAAGAACAGTGAGAATAAAAAAAGGAAAGAACTTTTGCCATTTTAAAAAGCAGAAGAACTGGTGAATATTGCTTTTCTAACCTCTAGTAGTGTCACTGCTCATCGTACCCATCTTTATTCCTATCCGGGGGTTGAGAAAAACGCTTTGCGTGCTGAGCTATATTTACTGGCCAGCCTGCATTGTCCAGCTCCACACATACTGCCTCCAGTTTGGGGATGTGTGTTTCACCTGGTTTTCCTGCTCTTGGGGAGCTCATCTGGGCCTTTCATTTCCTCCTAACCACAGATATTTGTGAAACTTCATTTTCCTTCTGACCTGTATTTTTCCTTCCTGTTCCCTTGAAAATGAGCAAGGGGTTAACAAATTTTGGAGGAGACGAAAAGGGCGCTGACAGACAGATGGACAGACGATGTCATTGCATAAATTTCACATCCGTAGGAAACCAGGCAATTTGAAAATTGATTGCAAAGTAAAACCTTGGGCCCGTCTTATTTCGTTGTACTCAGTGATAGAAATACATAGCGTCTACTGAAGTGTGTATGAAATGTCGACACAGTTATCAGGAATACTGTGAAAAACAGTCTGAATGAGAATCAAGGTGAAGCAAGACCTTTATAGAATTCATAAAGCCACTTCTCAGATATCAGTATGTTTCTGTTAGATGTATTTCTCGTCCTGGCATTTCATTCTGTTTTCCCGTTTACAGAGCAGTATGAAGGCAGAGGCTCTTAACCCCATCATCAACAGTGTGCTATTAGAGGTAAGCCTTCACTTTTTTCACATTAGTAAATGTTACAGTAAAATGATTTTGAAATGAAACAGTCGCATTTATGTCTGAAGAAAAGAACTATATAAAAAGTAATGATGATATAATTCTGTCTGTTCAGTGCCAGCTCATAAACCTCTTGGTTTTGTGTTCAGCCTCTCCCACAAATACTGTAGTAGTAATATTGCATTTAGTGAGGATTCTTAGGAACTGTATGACTGAAGTGAGACTGGCCAGCTTTTAAAATTGTACTGCTGTATAGGTCAGAGCACAGGAGACAATTCTCAATGTGCTTCTTAACCCTTTTCTAAACTATTCACAAATTGCTTGGGATAAGTCTATTCATACTGTCCTGTTTCCTACTTCAAATGTTGCAGAGTTTTTCTGATACACAGATAGTTTCAGACTACTCTGTTCTTTAAAATTTGAGTTGCAGGTATGCTACGTGCTTCCTATCCACGAGCATTTAGATTTCTACAAAGATTCACGGTCTAATGGCCGGCTTGGTCAGCACATGTATAACCACTTGTCAGACAGCACCAAAATGTTCATGAGTGATTTCTTTTATTAGACGCTATGGTCTGTGAGTGACCTCTTCTATTAGACACCATGAGCTATTTTACATCAGAAAAGCACAGTGAGTAAAGCGTGCCTCAGTTTTACTGAGAAGAGGTCAAGACGGAGTAATATGCTCATAAAGTACTAAAATGTGTACTATCTGCCTCATGAATTCTTTTAACTCTATTAATTCAATCACACTTCTCTTTAAACGTAACTAAACATACAGTGGCGAGTACAAATTGTCATTCTGTATCTAATCGTTGCGATCCCTTAAAAATGAGGAAAAGATTGTTTTACAATAAGCAATCTTGCACTGGATTAACAATACCTTAAGGAAAATCATGGAAAGTTGAATAGAACTGTAGTGAAGATTACTATACGGTTCCTTTTGTTACAGGGTAAATTTGCTGTTGCAGCTGACGTGTCTTTCTGTGCTTCAGGAATTGTAAAATCTGGGAATGTCCAGAATTGTGGAATACAATGTTTTGTATGTCTTAAGTCCCATATTTGTATACAAATATGCATTAGTACAGCCTAGGTTCCTGGAGAA
This sequence comes from Chionis minor, assembly GCA_013398295.1. Lineage (NCBI taxonomy): Eukaryota > Metazoa > Chordata > Aves > Charadriiformes > Chionidae > Chionis > Chionis minor. Next base: position 42,467 of record VZSF01006437.1, read on the forward strand.
TTACAAGCTGCTATACCATTCAGTATTAGAAATTCCAGAAATAGTAGTATGTGTTTAAACCTGTTAATTTCAGTGACACTTTCTTCCACCTACAGCAAATTCAAAATCAGTTCTGTTGATGGAAAGCCTAGCTGGTTTGCATTTAAAAAGCCAAATTTACTTCTGAACACTGTGGCATTTTATTCTACTCACATTGCAAACAAAACTCTCCAAGAGTTCAATCCGAGGGGAAATCAGATTTCTAGGTAGTGATTTGGGCTCTCCCTGTTAGCTGTGAACTGTTGCAATTTGTCATTTTTGTAACCTGCAGATTCTAAAATCTCCTGTAAATAGATATAGCATGATGCAGATGTTAAAAAAAAAGAGCTTATTGAAAAAGTTAGATGTAATTCCTGAAATACATGACAGCTATGCTGATGAACCACATGTTTTCTCTCCCCATTAGGGTTGCAACAGCACTACTTATATTCAGGATGCTTTCCAGCTATTGCTTCCAGTTCTGCAAATTTCCCATATCCAGACCAGTTGTTTGAAAGCACAAGAGTGACAGTTTCCCAGCCGTTGTCACCTCGGGGCTTAACAGAAACCACAGGCCTGATGTCTTTTAACGTACGCAGATGGAAGAGATGGTATGAGAGATGTCTGGCCACTTAGGAGTCCTCTGAAGACACTAAACGCGGTTTTGCACATACAATACTGAACAACGTTTTGAAAATCTTTCAGACTTTTAGACTTTAGAAGTAGTTAGTAAAGTGAGTCATTTCTTTTCCATTAGAGTATATGCTTTGCAATAATTTAAGCTGAAGTTTGTGGATATTAGCATTGACTTAAATACAGATTCTAAATGTTGACCTTTTCAGTTTTAGATGATGTATGAACCAAAGTAGAATGTAAGTTTTTTAAAACATTTCAGCCCAAGTGACCATTTTCATTGTTTGCATCCTAACTGTCCGTTAAAAATATATATTTCAAAAGTTGGTTTTAGTATTTAATTTTAGCCAACGTGAACAAATTATCACAGTGTTCTGCTTGTTAAACACATTTTACAGTAGCAAATAATAACATCATAATAATATGTACCACTTACATAACCCGTTGTGTTGAAAGTGGTACAGTAATAGCCATTAACTTTACCAAAGTAAAATTATGGAGGGTATGCATGCAGAATTATACTGAAAAGAAATTCTCTGAGCCAGTTAAAAGAGTACGGGTAAAGCTCTATATTTGCTGACCCATAATTTTATATTCATTTATGTCTATTTCTTAATTCCAACAGCTGAACAATATTCCAGGCCAAAGCAATCTTTTTAATATGCAAGGAATAGAAAATTCCCCTTTTCTTTGGCAATTGAATCACCCCCAAAATAATCTCCTCTCAGGTGTGTTACCAGGTTAGCACTGTGGGGCTTAATTTGGGCTTTAAACATTATGAACCTTTTTATCAAATGGAGTTGCCGATACTGACAATTCAGAAATGGAGTTTTGGGGCATAGAAAGGAAGTTGTGAAGAGAAGTTATGAGAGAATTGCTTTGGGTGGAGAGGTTGTATGTCAGAACAGTCACGTTTTCTCTGGGGCAGTAGCTAGACGGATCATACCTGAGCAGCAGGAACGATGTTTCATCGTAACACTAGCAACCGTGATAATTTGTCCATATCCTTAGCTTAAAATCCTGAGCTGTGAACCTCAGAAATTGTTTAGGCTAGTTTACCGCATAGACAGGAAGAACCTTCCAATATTTTATGTAGCCTGTTCTCCTGGATTTTCATTGTTTATTACGTTTCTTTCAGCTACTTTGTGGTTTTTTTCCTCTCGATACGATCATGAATCGTATTTAAATGCTCTTTAATTGTAGCTAACATCTGAATATGTTTAATCATAGAAGCGTAGTTCATACGTCATAAAAATAATGAAATAGAGCATGAAGAAATGCTACTTTTGTTAGGAAAGAGAAACCATGTATCTGCTTTGCACATGGTAACTTAATTTTGAGTCCAAATACGAGAGGACAGGAAGGTCTGTTTGTGTCTTACACTATTGTGGTCCCTGTTCTGCTGTCACACGTATCGTGACTTTGCCATCTTTTGTTACTTAGAGATGAAATTTTCAGTATCCCTGAAATCAGGTTTATTATGAAAAGTCTGTTTTCTGCCACCCTGTAATTTAACAGATTTGAGATACCTTTCTGGGTATGTAGAAGCGGTACAGTCTTGATATCCATTTGTACAGAATGTAGAAAAGAACTTACAGCAATGTGAACAAAAACAAGGAAGCCCCTTGGCAGCTGACAAGGCAAGCAAAGCCTGACATTCCTTGGTGTTTGTGCCATATTGAGCAGCTAGCATGACCTTGACGTGGGAAGGAGAGGGACACAGGAAAAAGCAGCCAGTAAGCAGACTCAAACACTGCGTCATACCCCCTGCTTCTCTGGCTTCTACACTTTGGGGGAATAAAGGTTCTCTTCCCTAGTGGTCCTGCCTGGCTGCTGGAAGAGCCTCACGGTTGTGCTCACTTGACCAGGGGTCGTTCTTGGGTACACACTTGGACCCAGAGGAGCAGCTCCTCAGTGCGGATGACTGGGGACCGTGTACTTGCTCCGTACACTTGATCGCAAGCAGTTTCCAGTTTTAAAGACCTGGACACCGTAAAAAGGGCCTCTTTGTTTAAAGCATTTTTTGCTGCTGCTCTGTTCTGGCAAGCAGAATATAATACCTGGTTTAAAGCTTGCTTATTTTTCAAACAAAGACTGTCAAGAAAAGTCTAGTGTTTCCAACTATCAGTCATTGCATCCTGGGTTTATTTTTACTTTCATTTCATTATTATTTTTCAACAAGAAGCCTTTCTGTCCACATTGGAGTAGAGCTCTGCATCAGGTATCTGCAAATGTCATGTTACTGCCAAATAAGTCATAGAACACAGCAGTAGCTGTTTCATATTGTTCTTACACCAAGTTAATGTTTTCAGACAAAAATGATTTTATTTACTTTTTTGTGTAGATCCTTTTTTTTCTTTTCTGAAATGCAGTGCAGAATATATAGTGTTAAGCCTGTCAGAAAAGCGTGTTGTCTAATAGTGGTGCCTTTTAGCAGAGGCTGAACAGTATAGTATTAGAAGCCTCAGGGGATAATGTTTGAAATTGTTGAGGAGCATTCTCAAGACAAAGATTGCTTTTCTGAGACACTTCTTACTAGAGGTTTCACTGTCTTGCTTAAATTATGTAGGTATTGAATAAAGTACCTTGCCCTAAAGTAAAAGAAGCTATAAAAAATAACATGTGGACTTAAAGTATTTACATCCGTACAATGTAGGAAGGGAACAGCACTGGAACAGGCTGCCCAGAGAGGTTGCGGAGACTCCAGCTCTGGAGATACTTGAAACCTGCCTGGATGCATTGCTGTCCAACCTGCTGTAGGTGAACCTGCTTTGGCAGGGGGGTTGGACGAGATGATCTCTGAAGGTCCCTTCCAGCCCCAACCGTTCTGTGACTTTGTATGTGAAATAGGACAGAGCTTGAGCATAGGGATACTCCATCTGATCTCAGGTGCACTCATCTTGTCCTAGGAAAACTGAATATTATAAGTTTAAATCAATTTTAGGTAAACAATATTTCAGTAGAAAAGTACTATGTGGCTGTAACCAGAATATTTTGTTTACATTGGTTTGTATTTTTCCATCAGTCAAATAAATCATTTGAAATACTGAACTGAGACACTATACTAAAAAAGAGTGTTTTGGAGAATAATGTGATGGGAGGACGTGCTCAGTGAAGTCGTTCGCATTCTGATTTTGTGATTTACCTTTGGAATGATAAACATGATTTTACTGAGTGTCTGACAAAAACAGATGTTGCCTTAAACTTTTAAGGGAGAGTGTGCTTTCTTTCATCACCCCTTTTTTCAGGTCAGTACACTGAATGTGCCTTGGCACTTGTCAAACCACTAGGTTTTAAGTACTTATTTAAAAAATAACCTAGATCATGAAAATTACCTGTTCTCTTGAGCAGATCTGATTTTTGTGGCATTCCATTCACTTTTGAGCACACCTTTTTTTGCAGAGACAAAGGAGGCAGGCTTTTGCACCCACTAAGTTGAGAAATGTATCAAGATGAAACTTAAAACAACGTCTGCACACCTACAGCCTTGCAGATGATGCACTGTTACCGGTCATCATTGAAGGATGAGCTAGAAGTAAACTATTAGACAAGTCATCTGCTGTATTTTTATATTAAAGGTATTTGATTTTTTAATTTTTTTTAAAGGCAAATGAAACAAAGCAAGCTGTAAGTTGTTTGCTGCTTTTTAGGGTATAGTCTATTCTAGTCTATTCATGTGTAAACACCTCTTCCCCATGATTTGCTCCTACGCGCCAGCATCCATTGCTTGAGACAGCTGAACAAAAGAAATGTCTCTTCCACTTTTTTCATGCTGCTTAGATCATCCACTGAAGCCGTTAATGTCTTCCTCTAAAATGTGCCTCAATCATATAATACAAAATCACAATCATTATAATTTGAGATGGTTTTTAATGATATTTTCAGTGTCACCCACCAGTCAGGATTCACAACAACTTTAATGAGTCTGAAATGCCACAGTATTTTGAGTGACAAATAGAGATTTTCACCTTTTTTCTGATGCACAGAAGTGGTTTTATCATACAAGCAGTCACCCAGCTCATAGGATTATTTTTGACATTCGGCTTCTATTTCAAGTGACAGCCCTGTCCTTTCTGTTAGTCTCAAAAGAATGTAAAGGGTGGAAAAGGACTTCCCTGAGTTCTTTTTAAAACCATCTCTGAGCAAGGCTTAATGTGACACCATCAGCTGGCCTGACCTACTTTGAAATTCTCACAGTCTGACTGGAAAGCCCTCTGGACTTTAGACACTTTTTTTTCTGTCTCGGGTCAACCTTTGTTGCTGAGGATATGAGGACATAACCAGCTGCTTTTAGTGTGCGACCTGTACATTTTCCATGCTTTGACTCCTACCTTCAGCATTCATAATATTGACAATGGTGTTCACTATCAGAATGAAAAAGTTGAAAATAAAATGTCAAAAAATGAGCTGCATTAAAAAGATGGAAAAGGGAACATTATTTTCAAAGGGGGGAAAAAAAAAAGGATGTGCTCTCTGGAAATAGGAACAATTTTCAAGGTTGGATTAGAGAAAAGGCTCCCTAAAAGTATTTTTCAGCATTGTTCAGAATAAACAAGAGATGACATCTGATTAGTTCCAGCAGAACTGGAATAACGGCACTTCTGAAGTAAAATGAAAATCTGCGTGAACTTGAAGGAAGTAAGTCAGAGACAAGAACATTCACAGAGGAAGAGCTCAAAGGAAGGAAGACAGCTAATTTGATCATTCTGGATGCGCGGAGCTCATCCTCCCTTTACTCCCTGCCCCCCAAAAGTCCCTGAGCGCACATCTGCTGAGAACGCCTTGTTAGTCTCCCCACTTTGATCTCCTTTCCACAGCTTGCCTTTGCAGTCTTCCGAGGAGGTACTCTGACAGACTGAAGGCAGAGCACTAGCTCTTCATTCTGCCTCTCAAACATTTTACCCAAGCAGTGAAAGAGTATTTCTTATGCAACACTACAACAATGTGCAGAAGGAGTCTAAAAAAAGATGCAGCAAGGACTAATCATAATTGTTAGTGAAGTGAATTTGCTGCTGCTGTAAAGAGGAAGGCATGAAGACATTACTCAAAAAAAGGCGTGCTGTTCTCTTTCCGCACTACAGGGTTGAGGCTGAAAGGCTTTTGACAAAAGGTGCCAGTGCTGGAGTCTGGCGGTGTCACCTAAATGAAAGCCACAACACTGGGGGTAATTCAGGTAACTTTTGAACACCTTCAGAAGCCTCTCAGCCCACTTACTAGACTTGTAGAACTGCAGCCCTGCTACTCCTGCCCTTGCTTACGTCAGACTCTATCAGCGGCGTACACCATGCTGGTACTTCAGCAGTTCTGTGCCTTTCCTCCAGTTCCCTTGGGAAAAATGGCAATATGCACGGGCATATTTCTGGACTCCTTCAGTTCTGCCTTCCCCACCAGTTTCCTTCACCCCACTCTCCTCCACCTTTGTGTCTCCTCTCCCCCACGGGTTTCGGAGGTTCTTCCCTCCTGCCCATCATGTTCATGCTTGAGAAGCTGCACCGGGAGGGACATCCTTTCTCTCCTGCTGTTCCATTTGGAAAAAGCCAGAGGTGAAGACAAGGGGTTAAGAGGACATGGGAGGAGAGAAACCCAGAGGGGAGGATCTCAGGAGAAAATGGGAAGATGGTAAACCCTTGCTTTTTAGCCCCCTCCTTCCTCCTCCAGTGTAAGGAGCCTGGACTAGAGACTGCCTGAGGTCCCTCTCAACCTGAATTGCCTTAGGATCACATTTTTTTCTTACCATTCTTACCAATGTCTCCCCATTCTCCAACTGTTCCCTATAGTTTGGATCATACTTGCAAGACCAGGTAAGCTCTACTCAACAGAGATTAAAATCTTGTAAGAGCTTCTTAGGTTTACTTGTTTGTGGTGTTCCGCAAAGGTAGCCTGAAAGATGGAACCTTCCAGGGTAGTAAAACCAACCTCTTAGAGAGCTGTGGGTAATGATGGGTGATACAATAGTAAGTCACAGTTTAGTCATCCAAGGAAAAGAGGGAGTTTATAGGCAGCAAGAAAAAAATGGAATTAAATTGTAGGAGAAAGGAAATTAAATGGGGGTCACAAGGAGCAGGGCGGTCCCTATCAACAAGACCCCTGGATTGCTGAAGGGGAAGAGTGACAGATAGTGCCATCATTTGAAGCATTTAACCAGTGAGTAAAATGGCCTCAGCAATTCTGCAGTGATTTGAGATAGGTACATCTCTTCCTCTGTAAGCTGCTGCTTTATAGTAAGAAGAAAAAAACCCAACCAGAAACAAATTGTGAGAGGTTTATTTTATAGACTGCATTAAAAAATCCATTTTTGGAAAAAGCTTAAGTTATTACCACAGATAAGCAATAAAGCCTCAAAAGCCCCCAAATCAAGAAAGTCAGTATTTTTCCCTGATTCTTTTATAAGATGGTAACAAATAATAGAAACAAACGCTTCAGACTTATCCAACTAAATATAAAAAATTCCATATGGCCTCAAATCATTCAGAAGCTGATGTTCACAACTCTTCCTATTAAATCTGAACTGCTTGGTGCAGTATAATGACCAGAGAAGCAATTTTGGAAAGCTTCGGGAGGGAAAAGCTATATAAATGTAAGGGATGGAGGTTATGAAGTATTAGCATGATGCTAAATTGCTGCATATCATATTTGCAGTGGGCAGTTTACAATCTGTTCATCCTGATGGATTTAGCACAAGGGAGTCTGAAGTCCTGGCTCTGCAATTTCTTCCTCTGTCTGGTAATTGATGGGTAAGTTGTGCCCACAAATAATGTGTTAGGACCAAATGAGTTTGGGACCCTGCACAGCCCAAACAGCTCCATTACACTCAGAGGAGCAGTAATAAATGGAAAGTAAGGAGAAGTTCCAGGATATAATGAGCCTGAATACTAATGACATAAGCTAGTACAAAAGATAGAAATGCAATTTATCAAAAAGTATGAAACCCATTTGGTGCCTTAACGAGTTATTAAAAAAACAGCAACGATTTTGTGGTTTGAAGCCAAATTACTGTTTTTCCACATTTTTTTCTTTATCCACTAAGATGTTGCAGAATTTTTGAAGGTTTTCCTGGTTTACTGCAGAAATTAAAATGTACTGCAGAATTCTGTCCTTCTGCGATCCTTTGGCCACCTCCTCAACAGCCAGAAATTGTATCTTTTAAGTATCTTAGTCACCTAAAGCATTAAATAGGCTAAAAAATGTGCTCATTTCATGAAAGCAGAGGATCATTTCTATCCTTTAAACAGACTTTCTTATCCTATGGAGAATACAAAATAAATTTCTTCTCAGATAGAAAATGAAATTATTGCACGGATTATCTCACATGTATATCATTAAGTTTAAATCTGGAATGAACTGAAAATAGATGTGAAATCTGCACCATCCTACTGAAGTTGATTCTCCAGCAAATCATGTTTGTCCATAATTCTTATTCTCTTAATCCCAAATAATTCTGATGATAAAATGGGAGCTTCTCTGCTCCAACACATAGTTGGCATTCTCACGAAAAGACAGGTAACATAGCTCCCCAAACTGGAAATGGAGATGCTTTCTTCTGTGGTGTATGATGTGTCATCTTTCATCCCATAGTAATCATATTTCATATGGCAACATCTGAAATGAAAGGAAACAATGCCAGAGAAAAGAGGAGGTCAGAAAATCAGTTTTTCCTAATTTATCTGTTGTTCTTTCGGCTTTCACAATAACGAATTATCCTCTTTATTGCAAAAAAACCCAACATTGTAACTGAGAGGCAGAGAAAATAGAAGACATACATCAGATTGGAGCAACAGACTTAAGAATGGTACCTGCCAGCAGGACGGTGGTTTAGGTACCTGCCCCACAAGAGTATGACACCAGGACCCGTGTGAGAAGCACTGGAGCTTATTCACTTCCAGGGAAGCTTGGCAACCTAAGGGCAGGTAGAGCCAGAACCTGCCCTAGAGAGGATTCGCCACATCCAGCTGGCTGAAGTGCTCCGGTAAGGATGTCCCTCAACTGTCCCAAAATGGGTTTCTGCAGACTGTCTCCATCTACATAGGCTTCAGTCTGGAACTGTCTTTTAAAGCTAGGTGGTGACTGATCTCTTTCCATCAAATAATTGAGCAGGCTTCACTCTCTTCTTCCCTCCTGGCAGCTAGAGCAGGGGAGAGGAGTTTTGTGTGAGATCCACCTCCACTCCAGAAGCTCGTGCTCTGTGTCAGCTCCTGGGCACCTCTTCATGAACCACTCCACCTGCAGCGGAGTGTTCAGAAGTAAATTTGGGGTATTAACAAGATCTAACTGCAGCTGAGCCAAAATAATCTAAATTATCCTAATGGAAAAAAAATAAAAGTAGACCAATCCAACCCACCATCTGGATGGAAAAAATTGCACCCAACTGCATTTCCTGTACTATACTCGTATATGGTAGGACAAATTTGGAAATAATGAAATAAGAACAGCTTTTTCCACATGCCTAAGTGAAAAAAATCTCCTCGGCAATCATCAGTGGGACTTCGGAAATTTGGACTGCAACTCCCAGAGTAGCATGTGATGAGGAACCTTGAAATATGAAAATGCCCAGATCCTGATCAAGCTCATTTTAGCTTTTAGGGAACTATACAATGCTGGGATTGGGGGGAGAAGGGGAAGCACAGGATTTCTGTACTTCTCACACTGAGTGAAAAAGCAAATGTAGCTTGTCAGCCATTCTGGTAGCTCGTGTAGCTGCAGGCCCAATAACAACATCTGTCTCCCTTTTCCTGTACATCATACGAACTCGGATAAGAAGTGTTCCTTGGCTGTGAAATCATACTGGAGGCAGCAGCTGCTGAAGTGAGCTAGAAAATGACAAGTGTAGGCAGGATACAACGCATCAAAAATTGATGCCAGCTAATGGAACAAGGGGTTTAAGCAGCCTGCACAATGCCCATTATAGTCCAGTTCTGCAAGCAAACAGGAGCGACTCCCTTCAAAATCCTCCAAGTGTCTGTTTTGGAGAGAAAAATATCCTGGCATGTATTTTATGTAGAGCTCAATAATTGTGCCAAGTACCCTGGAATGCGCTCAGCAATCTGATTCTGTGAGCTCGTTCATACTCAGAGGAGCTTTTGTTTTAATATATGATTAAGACTTGAATCTATTATGGAAGGAGAGACGGAGGAAGAATTATCTTTCATGATATTTAAAAAACAAATCTGTGATCGAGTAACTGCATACAGCCCTGAAAACAATTTAAAGTTGCATGTGGGCATAAACCTTTTTTCATAGCTATCTATAGGAATTCATGAAAGCATAAAAAATGATGTCTTACAAAAATGGCCAACCAGTAAACCCAGTGTGTCAGGACTAGTACGAACTTCTGCCTTCAGCAGCATCACACCCAGTTTTATGATGACTTTAACCACAGTACTTCTATCACTTCTGAGCACTGAAATGATGCTTTTCAGAAAAAGCGTCAAAAGGATAATTGGAAGGATCCCAGCAATTTAAAATCACGCTTACTGTTCTTTACAAATATATGCATGATTTATAAAAACAGCTTAACTGTAATCTTCCTCTGGCTGCTGAGTAGACTTGGTATAAGCCTTTGCTAGAATGTTTTGAGCAATGAGTTTCACTGTTTTCCCCGCATAATTCGTATCTTCTGTTGTTTGTGTGGGCGTCTTGCTCGAAGACAGACAAGAGAGGGATTCTTTTAAATACGAAAACATTTTTGTAATGCCAGAATCACATAAGGAAAGAATATTTTTAGTTGCCCTTTCTGTTTGTGCTCCAAGTTCTGCAATACAAAGTTCAGCATTTAAAGACCTCTTCAGGAAAGCAGCAGGGGCCTGAGACAAAGCCTGGGTAATTCCTGAGGTGGACCTGTGTTGAATTTTCCCGGTATTAGACTGGACTCTGCACAATTCAATTTCTAAATTGCTAGGGGAGGGTGTCCCTAGAAAACAACAGCAGTGATGATACTCTGAATGTAGCTGCATAGGAATCAGCCTCTCATACACTTAGTTACTTACTGATCTCTTGTGCCAGCCACCCCACGAGAGAGGTTTCATGTCCACGTGCTTTTAGATTGTACCAGAGGAAAGGGACCCATCAACTTGTTTTGTTTTACATTTTCTGTGAAAGAGGTTTTCACCTTCTAGCCATACACCTCCTTCCCCGGTGCGTCCTCCCCGTCAGTTACCTGTCATCTACCTTATGTTCCAGTTTTATAATCCGTTTCACCTGATGATAAGATTGTGCCTTAAATTCTATATTCACTGGGAGACCCAGCTTGTCATACCTAACTGTACAGCTCCACTGTCACTCAGAAAGAAATACAGAGACGTGAAGCACCTTATGTGTTCAAGGATCTCAAAGCTTTTTACAGAAAGACATGGAAGTGCTGATGCCAAAAGGCAGTGTACTGAAAATCGTTGGCAATTGCTGATGTGGAACTTTCATTAGCTTTTATGCAGCGTTTGACACATTCACCGATTTTATTAAGCGAATTAATGGGAGGCAGGACACTAAGATTGTGTCATCTTGTCCTCAGGGCATTGACTGTCAAAGTGATTGATACAGTAAATAAATTGTTTGGGGTAATAGTGACCGATTTGTGTGAATTTGATACAACAACAGCTCAGATCACGATACTGAACAATTTTTACCAAAAAAAAAAAAAAAAAAGTCCATAACAGTTGAGTTTAAGACACTGAGTTTTCCTTCTTGCTTTCCTCATAAAATGGCAGCACTTCATCCAGGAACTGTCAGGTCTGCATCCATCTCTAGTTTCCCCAAATAAGAGAGAACACTATTCTGTTCCTGGTCATTCATGAAATCCATTAATGCTCCCTTTGATTCTTGATTTTCATTCTGCCCTGATCACTGTAAGACTGAAGTGCATCTCTGGCAGGGAAGAGGCCAGCGAGCCCTGCACAGCCAACCTGCCCGCACTCCGCGGGGCCTCACCGCTGGGGAAAGACAGACTGCCACAGGGGCAGGACACAGAAACTAAAGTCCCTCCTTGGGATAGGCTTTCTTAAGCCTCCAAGGGCAAGTTTAGCCAAAACCTTCCCTACGTAACAATGATTTCAGGAATAACCATCAGCAAAATTGTCTTGCTGAATGCTCCAGTAACTTCAGATAGGCTATTCACGATATATAGGGGTGTTTTAACAGGCATGGTGATTTGATTCTTATATGCCCACTTTTATTTCTTACTCTAACGATTCTTTGCCCCCACCGTTTGTAGAGAACAGCCATTGAATCAAGTACGTTCAGAAATATTAGTCCTCTTATGTTATGTTAGTCCTCTTTCACATGCTGCATTTTTTTAAGTAAAGGGAGCTAGTAGCCTCACTTCAATATAGAAATTCAATATTTATCCTTTCGGTCTGCTCTCCCACATTTCTTGCTATCAGTCCAGCTTCTTGTTTCTGTCTTTTCTTCTGTCACAGAAAAGAGTATTCACTTAAAAAAAAAAAAAAAAAAGCAGACCCAGATATACATCCCACAGCATTTGAGAGCTGCTAAAAATAATATTTGATGCAAGTACTGCTTTTAAAGTTAAAAGCATTACACAATCTCTGTTTTAGCTGAGGATAAACAGTTATTACCACCGTAAAAATTAGTAATGAGGTATCATCGGCAGAGACAGAAAAAGTTGGGTCTCCAGAGCCTTATTCTAGCGTGCTGTCCCCTGAACAGCATTGCTGCCGAATGCAAATATTTGCCCTATCTAAATAAACAGCAGCCTTGGAATTTACAGTAATTAATGTCACCTCTTGACAGCACTAAGGAAACACATCTAGCAGCTGTCATATGTAAAGAAAGGACTGTCTTAAAGCACTTGAGAGACTTGGCTCATTTTTTCCATTTCCATTTTTTCCAGGAAGGTTGCTAATATGAATATGTTCAATGAAAGATGGCAGAAACAGAGGAGGATTCTTAGCTTCAGCACTCAAATGTAATAATAATAGCTACTGTGAAAATACACAAAGACATTAAGTGACCTATGCTGAGAAGATTCCCCTTTGGCAAAGGTACGAGTGCAGAACTCGGTACGTTTTTTTATTAGCTGAATTAGCTGTCAGTGTAATAGAAACCGATGAACAGCAAGTCATGGAGCGTGTACATGCATCTCCATGTGCACACACACAGGTACACACACATATTGATATATAAGTATACACACACATGGGATATGAGTATATTGATAAGCACGACCTTGCACATGTGTGTGATCATATGTTTATCAATATACTTGTACTCTGTGACCAACAGTACTGTCTTAAATATAAAGACATTTAAAAAAAAAAAAACATAAAAAGAAATGTGTCTTTTTCTGACATAAAAAGAAAATTTCAGCAGAAAGTAGCAATATGTCATTGATTATGGATATCTCTCCATCTATTAGCAAGACAAATTCTTCCCTGTCACAGATTGGAACGAGCAAATAATATGCCTTAAGCTTTGCTCTCCTGTTCGATCTGGATTTTAACTTACTAAATTCCCATGGCTAAAAACAATGTTGTCGAGCATTTCAGCTTTCCATGTGGCGGGTTAAGGGCCATCAGCAGGTTCTCCAGCTCAGTGGCAATAATGACAGTAAGAGTCAGCCTTGCTTTTCCATTTCCTCCTCCCTACAGCTGCTGTTACACCTACCACACCTACTGTGTAGCTAGTGCAACCTCCTGGTGCAGAAATCAAACAAACACCCTGTGCTGCGGTTAATGCTTTCTCTGAGCGCAGCTTCAGCTAGCTGGAAATCAGAAAAGCATAACTCAAAAGTGGTTTGTCTGTCCCTATCTTACCAACAGGACTGAAGCCAGATTTGAAGCAGAGAAGGGCAGACGTAAGCACTATCCCCAGAGGAGCTCTCACAGTTTCTAGCTCAGGCTAGAACCCTCCCTCGTTTGAGGCTCTCTTATCGGTGGTCTGAAATGCTAGTGCTTCAGGGGAATAACAGATAGTGTGATACAAAGGTGATGCTTTTTGATCAAGAGGCTCCTAGTACACACTTATCTCCACTCCACATCCTTCTTGGGGAAAAATCAAGTTTTATCAAGTTGATGGGAATCTATAACTGTCTTTATCAATTCTGGGAACTGGTGTTTTTCAGACTCAGTACCCAGCTGTTCATGTGCAGCACTTCTAATGCAGCCAGCTCCTCCCTGGTGAGCAAACTAGTCTTTAATACCATCCCAGAGTCTTCAAAGAGACAACCCCAGCACTCATGAGAAAAGCAGACCACAATCTCCCTCCACAGCCTAAGTAACCAAAGGGACTTCTAGTTAGCAAGCTTTCCTGTAACTGCAGTTTCGTTAGCCACCGAGCCACCCACAAACACAAGTAGCAATGAGTTGAATCTGACCTTATCAGATGAAGGGGGAAGTGTTTCTTTGCAGGAAGTGAAGCCAAACTACAGCAGAAAGTGTTTTTATTATTTTCACAGAGTATTTAACTTCGAGACTGTTTTCCTTTGTGAAGTGTTACTCAAAACCTGATGTGATGAAAGGCAAAGTCTAGATCTAAATTCTTGCTTCTCCAGCCACACCCTTTAATAATCTTTCCACACAATGTCATGTAACAACTTCATGTATTCGGCATTAATCCCATGTATCACAGCCAGCTTTGGCCTCACAGCCAGCAGTCCTGACCAGAAGATGACATTATGACCAGGAAAACAAGCCTGCTTCTGGACAGCACAGCACTGGAACAAGGCAGTTGGGGTTTCTCAAGATACCTAATCTTTTTCTTTCAGTCACTGACCCAGAGATTAAGGAAAGGGATAACTTCAGCCCGGTGTCCTGGATCTCATAGATTGCCTCACAGGCCAATCAAATATCTGCAAAGTTGTTCCATCTCTTCTTTCTGTCCTTTAATACATAACACTTAAGATAATGACAGCAAAAGGAGTATTAGCAGGTCAATCCCAATGGTTACTCCCACCTCTACAAACACAAAAGTTAAATTTGCACAGGAATGAGACATAACTTTTTTTTTTCCCCCGCTTCTAAAATATGTGTTTTGGTGAACCCAACATCCTGGAAGGACAAAGCATGCTACCGATCAGCCATAATACTGTATAAATGAAGGCACTGAATACTAGTGAGCATCCCCTTAGCAACACATCCTATTAAAACCTTAAAAATGTCTGCTTTTTAACCCGAGATTAAATGCTCTCACAGGAAACAATTAAGGTGGGCAGGTACATGGTAGACAGTGATATGGGAAGATAAAGCTTTACCTGAGAGACAGCTGGCAGGTATGAGCAAAAGAAATGGTCTACCACTGAAGTGGTTGGGAGGAGTCCCTGGAGAAAGGAAGACGCTGCCCTACAGAAAGGCTGATGGAGCTCTGGGAAAGGACCTGCTCACTCAGCAAAAGCTCAGGACGTCCAAATGGCAAACAGGTGAACTCAGACAATCTGAGAACGGCTCTCATCTATGTCACAGACTTCCCGAGTCAGGTTATCTTCCTCTGTCTCCTGATATTCTCATTTCAGAACAGTAATAATGACAACTGTTTGTTTTTGTAAGTCCTTGTAAGATCTATGGATGGGGATCACTTAAAAAGTGGTCAGTATTTTTAATTACTATAATACGCTGTCCTGGAACTCAGCTAGTCTCTCTCAAAACCCAAACAATAATCTAGCTCAATTATGAATTTATTATGGCAGTACCTCATCTTTTGTCAGCAATGCTGTTCAGAATGTCTTCTTTAGCTCTGCTCTCAAGACACAACTTCATTGTTTATGGATCCACATGAAGAACAAAAATCAAACCGCTCTTCAGTACATCAGTTTTTTCAACACATTAAAAAGATAGCAGTACATGATACTGAGTTTTCAATAAAGTTCCGTCAATTTAAATAGATGTAAAGAAAGACCTTCTTAAGCTTGTAACCTAAAAAATTCACTCTAAACTGATATAATTTGTGCAAGTAGCCATAACCTTGCTATGCAATTGATATAGTGGCCCGTGTTACTTATTCAAGTAGCATCTGTTCCATTGCTAGGCATTACAAGGATTGCCAGAACGAGGCAGCTCTTACTGCACATTTCTTTTCAGACTTGTTTCTTTACATCTGCACTTCCTGAAACAATTTACTGGAGTACAACAGCTGGAGAAAGTTAGAAATGGGAGACTAGTTTTAGTTCCAAGCTGAAGTCAACTTCTTGTCACTCCTTCAGACTGGTGTAATAACAACAGAGCAGACGATTTCTTTTGTTTGGGGAATTTGATCAGCAAACTATTTCAAACACTTGATTGCCTTCAGAGATCATTTGCAAATCGCTTCTTTCCTCTGCCCTTGTCAGAAGCAAATGTCAGCATAATGCTGAAGTCCAGGACACAACATTCTACACCAGAAAAATAGTGTCAGAATTTGCACTGGGGCCTTCAGGGCTGCACAGAGTTTAAAAGGCTAACACATTAGTTTATAGATGACTCTCAGTAGCAGAAGGAAAATTGATTTTATTTCCCTGCCACCTAGCTCTCACAAAACACATTTTCCAGTTTGTCATCTCATATATTTGTCTAGAAGAAGTAATAATTTATTTTGAGCAGATACTGTGTACTATTAATTCTAAAAATACCAGGCAAGACAGAATGCTCAGAGTTGCAAGGTATTTACTTACCTTCTACAGTTGATGCACCCACATGACAATGCTCACGTTCAGGAATTATAGGCAGTATCTGTGTGGTCTGTGCAGCAAGTGGAATCTGTTGTTCACTGGTTTTCACTATTGAAAGTTAAAATAATTTTTATCCATATTAAAGAGCAAATACATCTGCAGAGTGTTAAACACTGAATCTGCATTTTTGAAAACAACTGAGACCTAGCTGAACACAAGGCAGAGGTGGACAGCCAGTTTTTTGTTGGGATTTCAGCGCCTAGAGATGCAGATACATGAAAGTACTAACCATGTTTTGTATTCAACTTCCTCTTGATACTAGTGGGACTACAACACGCTGATCCTTAGCCTCCCTGCAAAGCAGCCTGAAGGTGGGCATCTATATTGCTCTTGGAAAATTTACTAGTGGCGCAAATACAAAAGCATGCAAATTTGGGGTTAACTAAGGGTCTCTTAAAATTCAAAAGCCTAGTTGTCCAGTTAAGTGGAAACAACAGAAATTTAGGGTGCAAACTTTCTGGCTCATTTTCACATAAAGGCAACCCAGATTGCCGCTCAGCAGCAAGTGATGTGGCCTCAACTAACTTGTCATATACACAGGGAGAGCTGCTGGGTATCATCCAGTTGTTACCAGAAGCAGGGAAAGGTGTGGTGATGCCTTTGCCTTTATCACACTGGCAACACAGATAGTGATATATCTTGCTGGGAAACAGATAAAGAAATGCGGCAGTGGGTACAAACTTGAACATAGGAAGTTCCATCTGAAGATGAGGAGGAACTTCTTTCCTTTGAGGGTGGCAGAGCACTGGCACAGGCTGCCCAGAGAGGTGGTGGAGTCTCCGACTGGAGACATTCCAAACCCGCCTGGATGCCATCCTGTGCAACCTGCTGTAGGTGGACCTGCTCTGGCAGGGGGGTTGGACCAGATGATCTCCAGAGGTCCCTTCCAACGCCTAACATTCTGTGATTCTATGATAGCATTGTGAGGCTAATGAAGTCAGAGTTGTTGATACAGTGCATTTTTCAAAGAACTACTGCAGAACACAAATAGTGTCTTAACTCCAGGTCCATCTGTCCCCAACCATCCATAACTTCTGAAAATCTACAAATGGGTTTTCTACTGAGTTTGTAACAAGAGGATGACCCATGTCACTTACACATAGCTACATCCTTTCTCCACTTAGTATACTATTTGGGCTTCTCTCTTTACAAATTCAATTAAAAAGTGGAGTTGTAATTAAGCAACTGAATATGAAAAGCAAAATTAAAAAACTGGGGTAGTTTGAAAAATAGCAATTGATCTTGTTTCACCCTTAGGACAAACCTGGAGAGAATGGGAATGTGAGCTGATTATCCCTTCAGAGCCTTTGTGTAACACTGTTCCGCATGCACACAAACTGAGCAGGGAAATGGCTCCTGGGGCATTGGCGCTCTACTGAAAACATACAGGGGCCAAAAAAAGCTCCCTAAAATAACCTGTATCCTGTAGATTTTACCCTCCTATCTGAAAAATTAAAAATAAAAATAAATTTAAAAAAAAAAGACCCAAAGTGGTAATAAGGCTTCACTTTTTTTCTCTGGAAATATTGTGTCTCAGAAACACGTAAGTCTGTGTTAAATATTGACAGCTATTCAGCTATGTCAAGAATTAAGAATGATCAAACAGGTGGTTCTTCACTTGGCCAAGATTAAACAAATTTCTCCTTTCTTGGCTTTGCATCTGTTTGATGCAGTAGAGGATGTATCCTGCCTGTCCTCTTTGCTAAACAGAAAATAAATTGCAGAATACAAGGAGGAGTGAGTCTGAATTCACTGGGACACCAGCCCTGATGCTACTGAGCCAGCGTTTGCTTCTATTTTCAACCTGTCAACTAACTGTAGCAACACATCAGAGAGATGGCAGAATTTCGCCTATTTCCTCTAATCTTGTAGGAGAGGAACTATTATTTTAATAGGATAGCTCAGAAAACAATACAGGAATTCAAATGACTGAGAGGGATTTTTTTCTTGTTGTTTCTTCCATGCAAATTACAGCTGTCGAGCCCACTTATATCAAATGCTACAGATGTCACAAAGTTTAAACAGCCCAGAAAACAACTGCAGGCCAGAAACCTCAAGGTTTTATTCCGAGTCCTATTTGTTACCATGATCCTGCAATTTCCTTCTTTCATGATGAGTTATAAAATTACCATCCATCAGAATTAACTTTGCATTACTGTAAGACAGGCAAGAGAGCCAAGGAACCCTGTATTTGTATCCTAAACTGTAATGAACCAAACTGTGACTCTGAGCCAATGGAATATCACTGAAAATGAGAGAAGTGCACCATTGGAGCAATGAAGAACAAGGCATTATATTTGAACTAAGGTTGCCCACACAGACTGTCGAGTAATAACGTGATGATATTAATAATATGATTCCCCGTCTGCATGGTCCCACTCTAGCACAGGAATGGGAGCAGGCCTTTTTCCAATACATCTTATGCTTCTTTCAAAATAGGAAAAGAATTATAAAGTAATGTCATTCTTACACTAGGAAAAGAAAGTCTAAATGGGAATTTGTAATGGTAAACTTCTAGTAATATAAATTGACACTTACGTATAACCCATATAATTCTATTAATGAAACTTCCAGTGTGAAAAGACCCTGCTAGACAGATTCAGTCTAGCTATTAAACACCCTGATTTACTGATTTATGCAATTTGCTTCCTGTGCAAACTCTTTTTTTTTTTTTTTTAAATAACGTACTGTACAAGTCACACAGAGTGGCTCCCAATAAATAATTCTGTGTCATGTCCCCAGCCTTAATTTTTTTAGGATACAGCCATATGGGAATAGCTATGCTTAATCAGTTGCTAGGAGGGGAAAAGGTACTAAAGTGGTTTAGGGAAAGTAGGCTAAGGGAAAGGTATAAGAGCAAGGTAAGTTTAGCTGCCTTCCCTTTCTCTGGAACTGAGGCTGATTTAAGCAGTAAGCTGCACATTACAGTTTAGCAGTTTCTGTGTGAGTTCTTTTAAAACACTGTAGGGAATACTGTTTAGTCCTTCTAGTTGCTATTATTAATTTATTAAATTGTTCCAAAACCTCTTCTACTGCCTTTTCAATTTGAGAAAGCTCCTCAAAGAAATTCTTCCACTAAAAGTCTCTTATCTGGGAATCTCCCTAAGATTCTCTATCAGGAACACAAAGCAAGTAATTGACTTCTCTTCAATGGATTATTTTCCATGTGCTTATACTATCAAGTCCTATTTGATACGAAAATACTCTATGTCTGGAAATACAGATCAGACACTTAAATACTTACTTCTTGCACTGAGGAAAAAGCACCCTGTACTCCTTCCCTTCTCTTGTGGCTGCATTTAATGGCAAGTGTGTTTTGTCAATTCATACCATTCAAGGGACTGTTTCACATAAATGCAACAGCAGGAACGGATCCGAAGTCTAGAAAACATGCTCTGTACAGCCCACGCTCTAGGGCATACTTTTTTGGCTTAATAGCACAGGCAACATTTAGTCAACACTTATGACCAGAATGCTTTAAAGTTCCCCTATCCTATATGTGCTTAATCGATTTTAGTACCATGAATTTGGAAGGCTGTGATTTTAATCCTACTCTAGAGAACATACTATATATTTTCCCTCCTTTTCTCTGGCCACGGTCTTGGTGGTAATGATTCATGGACATCGAACCACTAACAGTTTCACAAAACTAGCATCCATGCTGTAAATTATCTTCTTGTAGGACCACAGCGATATTAAGATGGTAATTTCCGGAGCCTACCTAGAAATAATTCTTAAAGTATAGGCTTCCTTCTTTTTGTTCCCTTATCCTTTCTGAACTTTGAATAACCTTTTAGTAGTGCCTATACATCTTTTCATCTATGTGAGAGAATGTCACATCCTCTCAGATATATAGTTACTTATTCTCATTACAGTGTTTCCAGGGTGGTTGTACTGTCTGCAGTGGGTCTCAGTGTTTTGTTTCAAGATTCCAAGCTATGCAGTAATTATAGTGAAAATATTATCAAGGGCCGTCGAAAAAGTCATCTATAGCGGTTTATAATCCATTTTCACAGTAGCAAATCTTAAACTTAGCAACTATGGAAAAAATAAACTCTTTTCATATGTTCTTGATTTCACTTTAAGTTATATTGGTAAAAATTGGGAAATTGACTGGATTGACTGGAATTATGGTGTGTGAAATCAAGGCGTTTCACATTAAAATAACACCCATTATAGCAATTTATACAACTAAGCATCTTCTGGGTTAAACGGATAGACTGAAGTGAGAGGAACATAGAAGTAAGACTGACAAACCAACATGGGATTCCCATTCTCTTCAGTAAAACCTAGTAAAACTAGATTTGAATTTCCATAAAACTCCATCATCAAAAATGCCTTTGGATATACAACACTAAAAATGCCATTGTGAACACGCTGATAAAACAGGTATGGTATTA
This sequence comes from Chionis minor, assembly GCA_013398295.1. Lineage (NCBI taxonomy): Eukaryota > Metazoa > Chordata > Aves > Charadriiformes > Chionidae > Chionis > Chionis minor. The sequence continues at coordinate 63,167 of VZSF01006437.1, forward strand.
GTGAAGCTACTCAAGACAAAAGATGTCAGAAAGATAATTCCTTTCCTGCGGGGATGAAAATAATGAGCTCATAAATACATCTTAGAGGCAGTCAGTGCTTTAAAAGCGAGGAGCATAAATTGTACTCCCAGGAGAGTTCAGGCAGACAGGAAGCTATTCACTCTTTCCTAGGTAAAATTGAAATGCCATGAGTTACTGAGTTGTAGAGAGAAATTATTGAGTCTCTTCTTAATCCTGAAGAACCAATAAAACGAACAGTGAGGTACCCAAGCCTAGCCAAATTTAAAAACATTTTTTTTATTTGCTGGCTTTGTAGTTGTTTCTGCTTTGGAGGGAGGTCGGTTTGCCATTCGGAGCTATTATTCCATAGCTCCATATTAATCTTTTTAAAGATGGAGCTCCCTTCTTGAAACCAGAATCCATGAATTTTATTAAAGCATATGACTCTTCCAGCCATATTAGTAACACTTAGAGCTACAGCTACTAATTTCCCCTCACACGGAGATTTGTCACCAAATCATAATTTCTGGAACCAAAACTTTGAGTTTAGCCACGCCGTTTAATTTATCTGTACTAAACATACTACACTATCAGAAGACCACATTTTAATTCCTATCTGAGACTAGAAAATTGTACTTTGCGGGAATTTTTCCCTAGAAATAGGCTACAAAGTGCCAGAATAATAATTCTCTGAGTCTGAGTCCCACTACAGCCATCCATTCAATCCATTGATAGCAGATTTTGTCAAAAGTCATAAACACATAGAACACGTAGAAATGTGTACATGTCTGTATACTTTTCATGCACACACAAAGAACTCATCTGCCAAACCTCAAATGTGGCACACAACATGATCAAAAATTAAAAGGAGGTAAAAAAGTCTTAATGCAACACGTTTGGAAGACTGGGAGAAGCATTCCCACATGATATATGTAAACTTCTTATAGTTTCGTTGTCCGAATTATTTATTTATGATATAAAAATGTTTCCGTAACATAAGCCAGATCAAATTTGTGTAGGATCAAGGTGACTCTGAAACAAGCATGAAGCACACTCTAACAGGAAAGACTCAAAAGGTGTTTCCTGACCTTGTCATGCCTCAAGATGTGTTAGGTTCTTGTTTTACTTATATATTACTTACCAGGAAAAGGATGGATTTTAGTAGCAGATATAGTTCTTCTTGCATGTCTGGAGCTCCCTCTTCTCAGAATAGTAGAAACTGCTGTTACTCTGTGTTTACAATCTGTTTTAAACAAAATGCGTTATCCTCAGCTATAGAATTACATATGGCATTCATTAGACAGAAAGCTTATTCTTAAACTGTTAAACACCTTCCATGAAAAAACAGGAAGGTTTTGAAATAAGTTGATGAGGAAGACCGAGGGCCAGATGTTTTATACTTTCCTGAAAGAAATTTTCTGGAAATTCCATTCAGGTTTGCCCCATTCAGATTATTCCTTCCCTCCTCTATACTGCGTACTGTGAACAAATTTTGGAAGGTTATCAAAGAAGTACATGTTCCAGTACAGGTTCAGACTGACACTGCTGACAGTAGAGTAGGGAGGACGGAGCGTACTGGCATCCTAGGAAGCTGCCAGACTCTTTGTAAGTGTGGGGTGTTCATCTTTGGAAGCACAGTTTGAAAGCAAGCTCTGCACCACCCAGAGAGAGAAAGACGGGGTTGGGTTGAACACTCCTGGCTGTTCCTCAGCACCCGGTTCGCAGACTCCTCTGCCTTTCCATCCTTCTGCTGCTCTCTTAAGACTGTGCTCTTGGTGGGGTTATTGCAGTTGATTGCGCAGCTGTTATGGTTAGCTCTGTTCTACAGCGATGGCAGTTCAGGGCTCAGACAGCTTCTGACGACAGACTCTGTCATCAATCAGTTCTACATAACAGAATTTATTTTTATCCTTTTCTTTCAAGAGCACTAGAAAACTTCATCTTGAAGGAATTCATTAAATTAGCATTATTTAGGTCATGATTTTTTTATGAATAGCCAGCGGAGATCTAATGCGCTGAAGCCCTAAGCATGCACTGTAACAGCTAATGCCAAAGGAAGCTCTGGAAGCGGTCGTAAGGCAAGAGTCAAAGGGAAAAGGCAAAAGGACTAATTTCCAATTTAGCTCCTTTGTCGTGGATGGGTAGTAACCTGCACCGAGTTTATTTGGATATTTTATTTTATGCATTCATGGAAATAACTTCATTAATGTTTCAGAGAGTCTCAAAGTCTGCCTAGCAGAAAGTCTTGGAAGGTCTCAAGAGGAAATGAATAATTCCATGTTTCTTAACAGCTTTCAGTAGTGCTCAGAAATTAAAGAAAAAACTGCTAACTGAATTATGACTGTAAAAATTCTTAGCAGCTGTTTTAGGCACATAGTAATATTCCGTTGTGTTCTTTGGGCAGCACTGAAAAAAGCAGTATGTAGGCTTGCAATTAAAGGTGGCATCGTAATATATACACTTAAGGAACACAACCCTTAAATCTGATTTTTATGTGCTCGTCTTTTGTCAGTAACATATTGATGTTGTTTATAATGTTATATATTGTAAATTTAACTAATAAAACCACTACTGTCTATCAACAGCAAATATATTCTAGAAGCCAATCAGTAATTAGAAGCCTCAAAAGGGCATCTTTTCCTCCCTGCTTGTGTCTGTGAGAATTCAGAAAAACCTGTGTTTAATAGAAAACAGGTGTTTAACAATGAAGGCAGTAAATCATTAATCATCATTACTAGCAGTTCTGCTTTAAAAATGAGATTTTATGACTCAAAGCACAGAAAATCATACTCATGACATTTATAGGTAGCTTTGAAATTACAAATAGAAGTCCTTTAAATTAGATCATTTCATAGCCCACTTATAAAGACCTAATTTACACTTAGTGGGATTTTTATATAGACAAAATAGGTCTCAGAATTTGGGTCTAGCAGTAAGTAAAAGATCATGTATTTTAACCAATATAATCTTGTAAGGAGTTTTGCTAATCATTGCAGGGGCAGGGCACAGATTTGCCATTTTAAGCAACTATTTTGCTTATTCATTAAAATATATGCATAAAATGTTTACATTATGCAAAAATAAATCTTAGAAACATTTTGTGTGTAGGCACTCCTCTTCCTTCTGTTCAGTTATGATTAAAGCTAGACTTCTATTGCTCTTTCATTACAAAACTGCCTGAGAATACAGTGAGGATGATCAGGGGAATGGATATGGCTTATCATTTTTTTATTACCCCTGGGACCAAGGTCTCCATTAGGCAGCTCTGGGGAATGGGCAGCACAAGGGGAATGGGCATCTGCCTGATAATAGCAACTAAATGCTAGTTGTCCAGAGGCATTCTGCCCATTCGGGGCTGACACAGGCAGAGGATCTCAGGAAACTGCTGTGAAAAGCATCTAAGAGCTGTTATCTCAGGTAACAGGATAAGTAACACTCCTGTCATGCTGGTGAAAGGGACTGTGCTCCCCGCCTACCTCTAACGTGGGATGAAAAACAAGGACCAGCAGCTGACAAACGGTCCGTTTTCTGTGTTGGTTTTGTGCAGAGGACTTTATCTCGATAGCTCAAAAGTCTCAAGCTCAGGGTACTCCTACACTTTTATTCTTGCCTTCTTCACTGTATGTTGCTAGAAGAAATACTGCGAATCCTGATTTCAGCCTGTATCCCAAGTGAATTTCACAGGAAAGAGCCTGTCTTGGCTGGTAAAGGCATTCTGTAGAAACAATTGTTTCAGTCTCTGAACTATGGACAAGTTCTTTCATTGCAAAGTTTCAATCACTTGGAATAGTCAATAGTACTGAAACAGAAATCACAGCAATATTTTCTTTGCTGAAGTAGCAGCAAAGAGAAGAAATGTTATCTGGGCTTAATTCAGCTCTGGGGTTAAGAAGGCACAGCTCGGTTGACCTGTCCGGGGTTACACCATTGCTGAATTTAGGTAACCAGTTTTTAGGACAGACAGCTGAGTGCGTATCTCCTCATATCTATCCTGTATTTTTTCTTGACTATGACCTAGATGAATCATCTTCAGGAAGGAAAGGGTATTTGTCTGCTGAAGTCAGTCAGAAATCAGCAGTTCATATCACCAAGAATCATAGGCCACCAACCGTCTGTCAAAAAAAAAAAAAAAAAGTATTTCATTCACTACCAACAAGCCTGGATTTGCATCCACGATTCAGAGGTGAGAGGTGGTAGTATCAGTCATCTGAGTATTTCAGTCACTCTATAAGAAGCTTTTACCATATTACAATTAAAATATTGGAGTCTGAACCACATTAATAATCAACAGCTTTGTTATTACAAATTAATACATTTTTCACTGCATAGAAATTTAAATACATGCAGATTAACTTTTTGTTACTTACAGTTTCGTTCATTTTCTTGGACTATTTTGTAGATGACGATTGAAATAGTAAACACAATAACTACTGGAATCATAGTGAGCCAAATGATCTTTGCCATACACATTGGATCTGTCCATAAAATGAAGAAGAGATAAAATGAAGCAGGAAATCACTGGCAGAGAAAAGCCGAATATTTGATCTTGGTAGGTTTTTTGGATCATGCTTATCCCCGCAGATGAAAATTTAAAACAAAGTAGAAGATTATGCCTTTTTCTTTCAGCCGCCTTTGTTGTTTGAAATTAAGTTTCCTACCTAGAATTTAGCTCCATTTTCACCTGTCTGAAATAGTTATATGTAACTATATGTAACTAACTAATAGTTATATGTAACTATCTCCCCATGTCTGAAATAGTTATATGTAACTAAGTGAATGAAAACTTCTCCTATTTGTATAAACTGTTGTATGTAACTCAGCCAGGAAGAAAATGCTTCAAAGATTCAACACTTCAACACTTATATTTAAGGTAGAACAAGGGTAATATATATCGCCTCTTTGTTTGGCTGGAGCACAGAAGGAATTGGTCCACTGTCTAACACTAACCTGTACTGGCATTCTCAGCCTCCTGGTCCATCTTCGTATACGGGAGAAGGTAAGATTCTACATACAGAAATTTTCTTATGAAAAAGTGAGGAAATACCACCAACAGGACCCCTCTGGGGACTTCTTTTAACCAAAGCTGCCTTGGGGGAGAACCAGCATGGGACTGTGTGTAGGAGGTAGGCTCCTCTTTCGGACAACAGCTGCTGCAGAACTGTACCCACATTCCACAGGGAATTAGTTTAGTAACTAGTACAAGCCAGGACTATATACCACAGAAGGAGGATGTGGGGAACTTTCCTCCCTGGTTGTTCAAAAGTCCTTTCAGTTTTCTTTGGCACATGCATGTTAATGCATACCTTAGCATTGTCAAATAACTATTTTAAAAACCAACCATATTACTATGACTCATATAAAATCAAATTACAGACTACAGCCAAACCACCGTTTTCCTTTCCTTGACTTAGAATAGTATAATTAGACCTACATGAACTCCCCTTCTGTATCTTCTCCATTAAGAAGTCATGAGGTAACTGCCAATAACCCCATGGCTCTTTGAGGTAAGTACAGCTCATCCTTTCTAATTCAGAACTAAAATTATCTTTTACACAGTCCTTTAGGCTCCTTTCAGAGCATTCTACCCCATCTTGTAGTAACTTGTAATCAACCTAATCAACCCTGCCTACTCAAAACCCCAAGCACTTCTATAGCTTTGTTTTGAAGTAAACAGAAAAAAGACGCATTGTTAATTTTTATTATTAATTTGAGATAGCTACTTCGCAGGTAAATGACCATTAGCAAAGGGTGGTTAGCTTATAGTTTTCATGCAAGCTAGCAGGGCAAGTTACAAACTATACTCCTCCCACAGCTAGACCTACTTAAAAAAAAATAACCTGCCCTCTCTTCTCTAGGATTTTACATGGATTTATTTAATGTAGGTTTAGCCGATTCCAAAATACATATTTTTTTTCCAGCAAAGGTACAGCATAAAATGCATTTGCCATACAAAACTAAATGAATGTAATAATTCAATAAGCAATTCCCAGATGCAAGTGTTGCATATAGACGGGCTGTAAGCCCTGACCATGGTCAGGCAATCAGCCAAAAAACTCCTGCAGCACAAAGAGAAATTTTAAAAGACGACAGGCTGCCCTCTGGGAAAACTAAGCCTAGTTCAGCTGAATATTTCTTTTTTAAGCATACTGTAGTAAGGCTGTATAGTAGGATATTGCAGTACAACATTAAGAAAAGTCAAACCTGTCTCCTGGTTCTTTTGCCACTGAAGTTAACGGGAATTTTTTTATTTAACTCCAAGACAACACGGTTATGTCATTATCAGGGAGGGAAAAGGAAAAAAAAAATTCCAAGTTTCGTCATACGTGCAATTTGTGTCACCACTAAGGAAAAAAAGTACAGACACTTACTTTGCTGTGTTGCTTCTAGGGGAAAAAAAAAAAAAAAAAAAAAAAANAAAAAAAAAAAAAAAAAAAAAAGCCACAGCTAAACCTGCTTTAAATCACTATAAAAACTGTCAGTTTCCTACTAAAGATGGTCTTTTACTAAGGGATGATCAAAATTGTATTCTCTTCTTGTGAAACACTTAAATACTTTCAAATGGTTGCTGAAAGCAGAGAGCTACCTACTGGAGATTTTTTGCAAAACTGACATTGTTTCTGGTTTGATTTCCATTCTGACTCTCCTTGTAACTTACATTCCACGTAAGACTTCAGTTGCAGCGAAATATTTATACAGTCATTTTGGTCTTCCATCATTGCCACTAGACAGGAATGTTTTTCGTATTCTTCAGCTGTATTTCTTCCTCTGACTATAGAATTGTTCATGTGGATTTCCAGCAGGTAGTAAGTATTATGCTCTACTTCTTCTTTCTCAGAAAACGTAGTAAAATTAAAATGTTTATAAAAATAAACAATATCTTCTGTTTTCACTTCAAGCGAGCCTTTTGCTTTTAGAGCTATAAATTAAAACAAAATTGTAATATAACATGTGGTAGACAAAGAGATAACTCTCAGAAAGAATGATAAAATACATTCTCTGTCTCATTCGCAAAAACATATAGTAGGCTTTTACATTATGAACTATGATAAAATAGACAAAAGGATACCATGTAAAATTATTCTGAACAGATCTGAGGAGTATTGATTATCAATACAAAATATATTTCCCCTGCAAAATATAGCCCCTTTTTTGCTTTCCTAGCAGCTTCAGAGCTTTTCAGTTTTTGGATGTTTTGTCATCTGTTGTCAAAGGTAACAGAGACAAAAATCAGTCTGTGAAAAAAATAAGAAAGAAGTAAAAGCCACATGATGATAGAGATTTGAAGTGTACATCTAGTCTACCTGCTATCAGTTGCAGAAGGACCTTGTTCCACTTCAAACCACACAAACTGTGAGACTCGCACAATGTCAACAAGAAACACTGGTAAGACACTGTCAAAAGTGTTAGAGTTGTATAGGTATAACTGAGAACAGAGTTTGTCCGTGTATTTTTTGTTTGGTTATTTTCCATACTTGTTAAGACATCTATTTTGTAATAAGAAAATTATACTTTTGGAAAAGAACTGCATTTCATATATTCAGGACTTGGCCTGTTGCCCCTGTTGCTGATGATGTTAGGAAAGCAAAATTGAGAAGCATCCTCTTCACCAAAAATTTCCAGATACTTCGCAAGTGTATATGGCACATCTGAAAAGATGTGGATGTCGCTGAACTCTTCTCTGTATTGCTGGGCCAGTGCTGCCTTCTAGGAAACATTCTGGCCATTTCTGATACTACACATTTGTGGATATCATAGACAAATCGTATCAAATCAAATTAGTTCTTCAGATACTTGCCCAGAATTGTACATCCTATAATATCAGCACTCAACATGTAGAATTCCACCACGAAATTTCAAAGCAAATTCAGCATGAAAACTGGTCAGAAACTATGACTCCTTACAAATAAATGAAATATTTTAGAAAATTTAGCAAAATTAAAGGAATAAAGATGGAGATATAAGAGCGTTCATAGAAGTCAGATGGCAGAGGTCAAATTTGCAACAGAAATATTCCAGGTGGCTGCTGGATAAGTGGATAAGGTGGTGCTCTTTTATCACAGCACCCTCCTTGCAGTCCACTACAAAGCCCCCTGAAGATAATGACACGACCCCACCCACCCCACCAATTTTATACAAGATCCTCAAAGAAAAGAAATCAGCATTTTGCTACCGACATGTTTCACTGACAGCCAGGAATGAATGCCATTGAGAATCTGGCTTAAATCCTGCATTTTCTAGCCATGCAAAGACAAGCTAAAAATCTGTGACTGCTGTTCATAGATTTGCAAAGACCACAGATATTATAATATTATAATTGTCTTTTAACTACCACATAAAAACATGTATTTAACATTGTAACTAACTACCTCAAAATTAAATATTTCTCTCCCCCTACTTACTTTTTTTAGCTACTGAATCCTGATGATCAACATTGACACCTCTCTTGGATTCACACTCTGTGTGTTTAGTATGTGACTGCTGTTCCGTCCTGAAGGACTGGCAAGTACATGGAACATCCTGGAAATTGGAATGATTTAGAATGGCCTTCAGTAAAATATTCCCGTTTCCTCTTCTTTGTTGCACTGATCTTTTGCAAGAATTGTTAAAAGTACAAAGTGGAAAAGTGGTGTTGCTAGATGAACAGGTATCCATGCATGACACAATTACAGTGTTAGCTGTAAAAGAAACCCAGAGTACTATATTAGCAAGACAGTCATAGAGGACACATGAACAAATAAGTGCATGGAATCATCACACAACAGATCCTTTACCTGTCTCACAATGAAACAACTTTCTTTCTTGAGGGTTATGGCAGCACACTGAATGCATCAGTAAGTGAGAGAAAGCAAGCGCAGTCTTCCCACCATGTCCGTGCTGGATTTTATTGCTGAACCGTATGAAATCTCTTGTCATCCTAACTTGAATTTATGGTGGTATCTAGTCACATTCCTGTTTCAAAGCTGCCCCAGTTTGATTGTACTTGAAAAGAAGATGAAAGCACTCATGTTTGGAGTGGGAACTTAGCCCTGGAACTGTGCAGTTGCAACACACCAGCACAATTATGTTGTAAAAGAGCTATAATCAGAACAAAAACTTTCTTTCCAATGACAGTGAAACCACAGAGTGAAAATAAACAGAAACGCTGCTGGATCCTCCGACCACACCCTTTACGTTCTCTTATAACAAACACGAATCTTAATTATGACCATTGGTTTTGGTATTCATTGTCAAATTCCAGTATCAAATTACTGTAGCTAGAGTACATTAATGCAGTTCTGGCAAGTAGAAAAAAGCACATAGAATTAATTATTAATGAGTGTTATTTTAGCTGTCTTCCACATTAAAGTAGGGCTTTATTGTACAAATCATGCACTTTTACTTCAGTTAACTTCTAACTATTTTTTCAATACAAAAAAAAATGAAGACAAAAACTTCTGGGACCCCAACATGAAATACGTCTTTATGAATATAAATAACCACTTCCCAGAGTTGATGCAGCACTAGCCTATAGCTTTGTAGCTGAGCTTCCAGTTCTACTAGTACCCTTGCATCTCTCTGAAGAGGAAATTTTGCATCTAGCTCCCATTACGAGTAACTGGAGTAATACGTTCATAAATCCTTATCTGTATGAGAGAAAAACATAGCCTTTAATTGCTCCAGTGCTTAGCTGCAATCTGACAGCTTCAACAGGCCACCTGTGTGTGCATCGCAGCAGGCTGACCTCACAAACGGTTCAGGGAAGGATTTCAGACAGGATATGGAAATAAAATCCAAAATCCAATGTCAAAGACAATTATCTTCACTTTACTAACACTAAATCAGAGAGTCATAAACTCCTTATAAAACATAATAAATTGAAATGTAAGGTACATATCCGATGCAGGTAAGAAAATAATTCATTTTAATACAAAAAGGGAAAATGTCCGCCAAAATTTAGGGCTTGATCTTTCCCTGAGGCAAGTCAAAACATTTTCCTCAAAACGCTTACGATTTGACCCACGCAGCCAGCAGCAGAGCAGGCTCTTGAGGTCAAATTCTTGTAGCTGAAGGAGGCATTTTGTGCAGAGCTGCTCCGTGGAGATGAGCTGGGAGCAGAAACTGAACGCTTACTCTGCTCTCATGGCAAGGCACGTGTGCATCTGGGCAACCAGTCTAAAACCGCTGCTCCAGCACTTGAGGTCAACTGATGTTAATTCCTTGCCACATCCCTTTCACCAGGAAATTTGTACGCAGTCATGGAAATCCGCTGGCTGTGCTGCGACAGCAGTCTACGTACAGTACTACGAAGCCCATTTTGGACTTCACACATGGCTAAAGAGGCCTCCAGAGCTGCCTGTGAGCCCTGTTGTAGGTACATAAAGGGCATGTTACCTGAGGGGAAGAAGTGTGAATGCTGCCCTGTTAGGGAGGGTGCTTACCCTCCTCTTGAAAGATCTCTACTGAGAAAGCCGTTCAAGTTATGATCTAGCATCAGGAAACCTGATTTTCTTCCAACTCACGGGACAGTGGACTTTCTAGGGAGAGATGTGTACTGTTGAACACCATAAGGAGGGCTGCAAAAAGACGAGACTTTCCCAGTGGATTCCAGGGCAGACAGAGAGCCGTACCCACGAGAGGCTTGCTCCTTACTGCAGGACTGGGAAGAACCCTCCCAAACGTAAACATCACTGGAAAGGTGGAAAGGGTTTTGTGAAATCTGAACGCAGGCAGCCTGAAGGGTTAAGAGTATCACTGAGATGAAACCACACCAGGTATCTTTAGGAAACTGCTTTATATTCAAAGATCTGTTACCCGCATGCTTAATGTTAGGAAGTCCTGTGATTAGGAAATGCCTTTAGTAAGCCTCTGTTTACAGGGTGGTTTTCCACAGGAAATCCAATTCCATCAAAATGAAATTATTCACAGGGAAATGCCTTTATTAAGCCTCTGTTTACAGGGTGGTTTTCCACAGAAAGTCCAATTCCATCAAAAAGAAATTATTCACAGGGAAGATCTGAATTTGTAAAAAAACTTGCTTCGCATTAAGAAAATCATGAATATTTCATTTTGGATTGGCGTGACTTTTTTTCATTTGCTCCGTGGTGTTCTGTTTTGAATCAGTTCAGCAGTATATAAAATTGCATGTTTTATCACTTCCTTATAGACATGATAGTCGTCACATAATATTGCAGAGAGACAAGGCCTGCAGTACGAGTTGGGGAATCCACAACTGATAGATTAAAGGGGCTACACTCCATCGAGTAGCTGGACCCAGAGGACGGGACTGGGATTGAGAGCATCAGACTCAAAACAACAACCTCCTGCTCTAAAGCAATATAGTTTAAAGGTTCAATGACTCGTAACCAAACAAGTGGGCTGCTTTACAAATACAAAGGAAACATTCCACTTCTGGCAATGCTGAACTGCATTCTTTTGATAAATTTTTAAAGGCTTGTTTTCTTGCAATTTGATTTCCCCCTAAATTTCTGTCAATAATAATGAGGAATTTCCATTTTTGCTCCCTCTCTGGAATGAAAATAAGTGCTGAAACTTCCTCTGGGATAAAACATCCAGCTTACTTCTATCTGTGTACTTTGCTTGCCTGCTGTTTCAGAGGTTATATTAAAAACCTGAAGTACTCACAACATCAATATGATCTTAGAAAAGCCTGTGGAATTAGGAGGTCTCTGTCACTCGCTTAGGAACCCCTCACAGAGGAAGAGACAGTAACTATGTTTCACACCGCAAAGATTTCCAAGGACAACTCTGTGTGCAGAAGCCTCATGGGGTAATCAGCAATTTGAAACATCTATAGAAAATTCTATACATTTCAGGCTTGCCACAAAATCTGCAACAAAACCAGTTTCCAATAGAAGATTTTCAATGAACCAGACACCCAAATTGCTTGGAATTTTCAAAATAAGTAATTCAATATATTGACTTTCTCATGTAATTTGGACATTGCTATGCAGTCTGTTATGCAGTCATATAGTTTTTAGAACATCCAAAATATGACAATGATTCTAATTTTCCAAATACAATTCTGTGCTGTATTCTGCTTATACACTTCACAATCTTATTTCAGTCACGCTGTGATTAAGACTGTATGTATATATCAGAATTGCAGTGATCATGCTTTTGCAGCATAAAGCACCTCCAGTAAGAGCAATCTAGGAAAGTTACCACGGAAAAATGCAATCATCCTTCAGTGTTTGACAGTAAGGTCAATGTTTTCTTCTGGTAAGAGCCCTGTTTATTTGCATAGTCTGTGCTAGCAAATACTTTGATTACTTCGGCATGGAGGTAAACCATTAATTATTCCAACATCTTAGACTGACTCATCAATTTTATGATAGTCAAAACTTACGACGGCTTACCAAGTTTGTTCATTTATAAACTAAAAAAATCTATGTATTCTAATTACTGTCATGTTTATTTGTTATGGTTAATGAAAATAGAAACATAAATATCAGTAACCTAATCTGGATATATTTTGAGATTAATTTTTTTCCAGAAAATTATGCTTCGAAAAAAATTTACTTCATAATGCCTGGGAACACACACCATTTGTCGAAGAGATGCTTTTTATTATAACATTCAGCTATTCCAAATCTTACTTAAGAATGTATGTGACGAAACTTATTTTAATATTAATTTATTAATGGATTTTTAAGGAAGCACTGAATGCATAACTTATACACATATATTTTGCATTTGTCCTAAATCCAGTGCTGACCTTAAGGATCACCAAGACATATTTAGGATATGTGCTAAAAGATTTGGTTCACCCAGTTACACCTACTCTGTTCTACTTTTTGTCAGGTTTCCACTATATATCTCTTTCACAGGTAGCATCTCATACCAGATAGTAATTGTACAAAGTTTTATAGTCATTTAAGTATAGAAACTTTAAAAAAGCTATTTTTAAAGACATGAGTACCTGCTACAAAAGAACATATGTACTTTAACTACTCTCTTCATGATGAAGATAGAAAAAGTACAGTTGCATGGAAATAGTTACTAAAAATTTTCAAGTGTACATAAATGAATGAAAAACTCCTTTCAAATTAGCACTTATAATTAACTCTGTTGGTTAAAAATCTAACGGAAATAATCTACATGCTTTGCAAAGTCCATATGAGTACAGCATCCTAACCATCGCGTTTAGGCAAGCAGATGCCAACTCTTCAATTGTAGTAAGATTTTAGAATAAATAAAAGGCTATTTTAAAAGCTGGTCACTCACCTTCATGGATTTTGAAAAATTCAGGTAAACATAAAATAAACATGGTAATTATTCCTAGTACTAATCTGAAGAGTTCTGATTTTCTCAAAAGCAAGCACATGTCACTGAAGCACTCCCACCTAGCATACTGGTGATAACTTCCTTCCTGGTTTAGCTTTTAACTTAGTGCAGACTTTACGCAAAATAACGTCTATTCATTTCCTTTTTCTAATATGACTTTTCTTTTCACTTCTCATTACATTAAGTTGTAGAGAGCCAAGTTCTGTTCTTACATTGACATAGATGAGGATAATTCAAATGAATATGCTGAAGATAAAACTCATGTACCACAATGAAAATAAGAGAAAAATCATGCACAGAAGCTATTTTATTCATTTGGGGTAGTTTTGTTTTAGGAACATCACCCCCTAAGGGCCATTTTCATATACCTTCTAAACAGTAAATGAACCATCTTTGTGAAGGAATTTTATTCTCATTTGGCCAAGAAGATTTTTTAAAAATGAGTCAGACCCTCATTAAAAAAAATGAGTCAGAACCACATGAGTCAGATATGGAGATTTTATTGTTTTATTTATATACATATGCATTGATGCTAGGGGGATGGTAATTTTATGCAATACAAAATCTTCAAGACTTTAACAGTCTATACAGTATAACCACCTAGGTTGGAAGAGACCTTTAAGATTATCAAGTCCAAACGTTAATCTAACACTGCCAAAACCACCATTAAACCATGTCCCTCAGCACCTACCCATCTTGTAAATACCTCCAGGGATGGCAATTCCACTACTTCCCTGCGCAGCCTGTTCCAATGTTTGATAACCTTTTCGGTGAGGAAATTTTTCCTAATACCCATCCTAAATCTCTCCTGGCGCAACTTTGGGCCATTTCCTCTTGTCCTGTGGATTGTTACCTGGGAGAAGAGACTGACCCCCACCTGGCTACACCCTCCTTTCAGGTGGTTGTAGAGAGTGATAAGATCTCCCCTCAGCCTCCTCTTCTCCAGGCTAAAATTTGATCATTACAACCTAAAGTTTCTGATCTGGCAGATAAGTGAGGTACTAAGTACAATAACCTGAGTGTGAGACGTCCACTTTGTCATTGCTGCAACATTCTTGAAAGACAATAGATGTGTTGAGTGAATCTGTGGGGTGTCTTCAGTGTGTATGTTACTATCCTTTACAACACAAGAAGACTGGATAGAGCCATCACTATTTCTACACATTGTGGTCACATTTTACCAGCCAAACTTTCCAGTTTACAAAGTAAAGTCTTTCGTTCTGACAACTACCATGCTATTCCATAAATTCTTCCTACAGATGAGACTGCAAAGAACAGTTCTGAAATGTCCTGAATAAAAGTAGTCTGAATAATGCATATGTTAGAACAAACAATTTGACTAAAATATAGAGTATATATAGTATAAAGGATTTAATTAATTCAGAAAGCCCTCTTCTGATGTAGTATTTTTCCCACAACCCATTAAATATTGAGTACTACCAAAATGAAGCAATACTGTTGAATAAGAAATGTCCTACAAACCTGAAATGCCCTTCTTGTCATCCAGTTATCTCAGAAGACGAGTAAGCCAGGTGGAAGCAAATACAGTATTCATTCTATAGAAAGACTCTTAATGGAGCTGTAGTGAATGTAAATTTGTTAATATGGTATTTTAAATGCAGCAATTTTATGCAGTGAAAGCAAAGAAACCAAAGCAAAATGAACTGGGGTTTTGGTTTTGGTTTTGTTGGGTTTTTTTTTGTTTTTACAGTATGGTACAACAGAAGCAATAGGATACAAAAAATCACAGGTATGAATTTAAAAAGTAAAATACACCTGCTGTGCAATTTATATTTGTCATTGGTTAGCAAATTAGCCCTACTTTGTGAGAGACTGCATTGCCCCTGAAGAATCTTCCATATCAGTTGTTTATATTTTCCTGTTTTCAAGGTTGTGTGCTCTTCACCCATCCTTTCTGCCCAGAAGGAATGGAGTGAATACTGGAAAATTATAGGAGGACTTTGTCAAGTAATGTATGTATCTATCCTATTCTGATGCATTCAGACTTTCATCATTTTTGGTAGTGCCCAAGGTCAGAATAGAAATTGCCCTACAGGATCACACCCAAGTTCAGAGTGATATAGTAATAGCCTGTGTATGTTGAGCTTCAGATTGTACAGAAGAAGGTTTCCAAGAACACTGCACTAAGCAGATGGGGAATATCTATTTTGGGGCTGTTGTGATGGCACATTTCAGTTTGGTTTCTGAGCTCAGGAGGCCCACGTATGGTCTGTCCACACATCCCACAGGGACACCCTAAGCTGTAGATACTATTACCCTTCGGCAGTTGTGCGTGTGTAAACCAGCTGAATCGTGTGCATGTGTGTGTACCCGCCAACCAACCTGAAAAACATTGTTTTTCCTTCTTGGGGACACGCTTCCCTCTACCTAACAATTTTTACACAGCTGGAAAAATTAGTACCTTTGAAAACTCTGTCCTCCTGTCAAATTCAGTTAAAATTGGCTAAATCGTTTAAAGTCAGCCAGGATGAGAAATGGCAGACAGATGAGGCACACAGCCACGTAGGCCACATTTTCTTACAGAATTAGGCAAAGAAAGCACTATGTGCCTCATTACTGCATCAAACTCGTACCACCACACCTCAGCAGTGATCTGGCACGCCCTTAGATCAGTTTCATCAGTCGGAGGCACATCCGACTGTCACACAGTCAATTAATTTGGAGAATTATTCTACCTTTGGATGGCAGAGGTCACCAGTAAGGCGTTGCCTAAGGAGGCTGGCGATGGCTGGAGCGTGTTTGCCGGTTAGATGGCGGGCACAGGCTGCCTCAGCGCCACACAGCGCATGAGGGGAGGTTAACGGTCGCGTCCTGTGTCCCTGCTGACGGATTTCACCTAAATGGGGGGTGGGAAGTTACAGAAACGCTTAGCTTTGTGGTTCCAGAAAACGGGCCAAGGTCACCCAGGGAGAGGACGAGGCCTTTTATGGGGTTAAATCAAGCGAAAACGGCGCTTGATTTAAAACGGGGCACGGCCCGGCCCCGCCGTGAGGGGGAGCGC